>JAGTTH010002180.1:0-52132 GCA_022606485.1 Agraylea sexmaculata
CTCGCGTGTGTGTGAAAAACTTATTTTTCTGTTCGTGGTCGTTAAAATTGCAATGTTTTTAGGATTTACTACTAACAATTAAAAGCTGGTTGGCGTGACACTGTGCTGGAAATAGCCAGGCTGTTTGCTCCTTTTCATTATAAAAAAGTGCATGCAAATAGTCTACACTTTTTAACAGACGCTCATAAACTGTTTAGAATGAAAAATTATTTACGGTGTCAATAAAAATGGGGTTGTGGAAAGAGCTTAAAGAAATAAACAAAACTGTAGAAATATTTACTAGTATTTTTTAAACAAAAATTATTCAAAGGTACGATATACCTTTGACTAGATATTTTCGACGATTTTGAATATAAATAATAATATAATAATAAGGTGAACATAAATCCTGCTAACTACCGATTATAAGTAATGTAAATAAAACCAAATATGATTCGAGGAAACGTAAGTTCATTTTACCAATGCACTTCCAAAATTGATATGATACTCAATAATCGGTATTTACCTAACAATACAGGAAATCACAGTAAACCTGGATCAAGACGATCGATCGGAATCTTATTAATATTATTCCCGATCCCTATTAATATTCATTGTAATTTTTGGTGGAAAGCTTATGAGAATATTGATCATGACATATTCCCATAAAGTTCATTATACCAATAAACTTCCAAAATTGAGAAAATTGAATAATTCACTCGATTCAAATATGGTTTTACCCAATCAACCTGTTATTTAGTTTTAAGCATAATACTTTGTAATTGTTTTCGACAATGTGGAGTATATTCTTGTTATTGTTTATTAATCTTCTTATATGTAAAGGGTTTGTATATTTTTAATATTTAATATTAAGTATCTTTAATATCACGTAAAAATGTTATTCCCATGTTAGTTATAGGTAAAAAGATATATTCTATATATTCTGTACATCTAAGTCTAATTCATAAGATGTGCTTGCTGTATTATATGAACAATATAAAATTCTAATTAAATAAAGAAATTGTTATATATAAATACTGCTAAAAGAGTTTAATTTTATTTTTAATAATTGGCATAGTATATGGCCTTAGTATTCACTTTAAAAGCCAGGATATCCAAATGTACTTGATTGATCGGGATTTTATAAATAACAAAGTATGTATGATATATTCATTGATTGATTAATTCATAAAAATGTTTCTGTATGAAATTCATTCATATTTTTAGCTTGAATTGAATTGAAGTTCTTAGATGACCGTACTATAAAAATATATAATTTTTGTATTATTTCAACGAAATAATCTTGCGTATCACCTCTCATAAAATACCAAATTTTTTTAGATTTTATATTAAAACCTACCTAAAAATTGTATTTATAATTCAAAGGCGTTAAAAAGGAATGTATATTGTATATAATCGAGGGTTTTTTTTTCAGTCTATTTGGTGTTAAGCCAGAAGTCATACGTGTCGGTTGTTCAATTGAGTTTGTTTCTTTTCCATACATTCGAAACAGCGTCACATGTAAATGAGAATGGACAGTCGAAGGATCCAATTAGTCCTAACACACAAATACAATTTGATTTTGGCCTACGAAGTTGAAGCTGAAAAATAAATACATACCAAAAACTGCTGGACATACCTGCAAATAAAAAATGTCAGATTAATATAACGTTGACATTAAATATTCAATAAACAATCGTTTTATGGGTCGCGAGCGAAATTAATGGGCAGTATAAAGTGATTTTTCCAATGCACAAAGCTAAAAAATGAATGGCCGGTCGACCATAAAATGGGTTTATTTAAAATACTTATTGCATAAAATCGACCCGCTCATTAATGCAATTTTAAATTGATTCAAAATGTATTCAAGCTAAATGCCTGTTTGAAAAACAATAAACGGAAAATCACCAATTATGGTCAATGTAGGTTTTAGAGATGAATTGATAATCTCAAGCGAGAAATAATTGTATGAAGAAATAATTTATAGTGAATTACTATATAATTTAATATTTTTTATTTCGGAATAGGCGATTCTCCATATTTTATTTATGGAATATTAAATTGTTGATAGTGTTAAAAATATGTTATTTGTAGTTTCCACAGTAATTACTGTGTTCTGTGTTACAAATTAAATTTTTCTTGGAATATTATATTCTCATATGTTTTATCCAAAAAAGTCTGATCTGACGGAATGTATGAAATATTAATTAAAAAATAGTAACAAAATGTAAATATTATTTATAAGAAAAATTATATTGATTTTATTATATGTAAGTGTAACATCACACTCACTTACACTCACATACACACACGTATGCACTCGGCGGCACGACAAGCAATCGCCCTGTTCCATACGACGCTTCAAACAGTACACACGTCTCTTGTGTCCATTCCCTCAACAGCTTTTATTTAATATAACATTAAATCTCGTTATATCTTTTATTTAATATAACATAACATTATACCACGTTATATCTGGTGACCCCGACATTGGATTTCGCAATCTTCATCTGATCTGGACACGAATCACCGACGAGGAACAGCAGGAAGTAAGGGTATATGGTTCTCTTCAATTCATCATCAAATAACAAGTAAGACCATTCCTCATCTTTCACATCAAAAATAAAAAAATTGTCAAAAAAGAAAAAAATTGTGTCGACACATTCCGCAAGTGAAGAATATTAATAATTAATTCTGAAAATATTACAACCGTCATCGAATATTATCATATAATAATTCCGAGAATATTACCACCAACAGTGCAATCGCTGAGTCAACACCTATTAAATAAACATTACTGCATTAATCATATTACGGCCACAGGCATATCAGAATACAACATTATAATCATAATTAATACATCAAATATAATAAATTAATACAACAAAAATGAATCATAACATTGAATGGGACATTAACATACTCAACACAGAAATCGCAGAAATCACACCAAACAACAGCGATACAGCCATGGCACGGATGAGACAAGATGTGGAGGACCTAAAACAACTGGTCCGGCGGTTGTCCATATCGGGGGTCGATAGAACACGAAGACCTTATGAGCCAAATTTCAGAGATCGCAGCCGACAACGCGGAAACCGTAGCCGACAACGTAGCCGGCAACGCAGCAACTCGCGGCCGACACATGACAACTGTTGGTATCATTTCAAATTCGGCGCCAAGGCAAACAAGTGCCAACAGCCGTGTAAATTCAATGCGGAAAACTAGACGCTGCAGCGACCGCAGAGGTGGACAGCGCTGCAGCCCTTCCACTATCATACCGCCTCACAATGCACGACATTCGCACCAGGAAGGCCTACCTTGTCGACTCCGGAGCAGACATTTCAGTACTGAAAGTAACAGACAGCAAACAACCTGCTACAACAATTACAGCAAGAGCAGCTAACGGAACGCCCATCAAGACTTACGGGACCAAGAGGATAACACTACACCTCGCTCCCAACGCAATCTATACATGGACGTTCATCATTGCTGATGTCGAGCGCAACATCATCGGGGCCGACTTTCTGAAACATCACCAACTGTTAATAGACCTCAGTGGAAAATGTCTCTTCGACAAACAATTTAGAGTGAAAATACAAGGACAGGTAGACCAAGAACAAATCGAATCCATCAAATTATTGGCACCAACGAAGGAATACTTATCGGTCATCAAAAAATTTCCGGAATTGTTTGACGCCGATAGGATAAAAAAACCTTCAAAACATTCGGTCCGACATCACATCACCACAACAGGTACACCGGTATACGAAAAAGCGAGATCTCTCAATAAAGTGAAGTATGACAAAGCGAAGCAGGAGATCATCAAATTACAACAATTAGGGATTATACGACCATCATCCTCACCCTGGGCATCCCCTATTCACATCGTGGAGAAGAAAGACGGGGGAATACGCATCTGTGGCGACTACAGGCGACTTAACGCTCAAACCGCTCCAGATAGATACCCCATACCACGCCCTTTCGAGGCTCAAAATCATCTCGAAGGAAAAAACATTTTCTCCAAAATCGATCTCCAACGGGCTTATCATCAAATACCAATAGCCGAAGAAGATATTCAGAAGACAGCCATCTCAACACCTTTCGGATCTTTCGAATATGTGAAAACGCCATTCGGACTTCGAAACGCAGGACAATCTTTCCAACGCTTCATAAACACCATACTTGGAGATATGGAAGACTTATTTGTCTACTTAGACGACATCTTAATCGCATCAAAGAACGAAGAACAACACCTTAAGTGCATCACAGAACTTTTCTCGAGATTGGACAAATTCGGTTTATCAGTCGCACTCGAAAAATGTCAATTTGGCCTTACTGAAATAGAATTCTTAGGATTTAAAATAACAACAGCAGGTATACAACCAATTTCTGAGAAGATCCGCATCATAGAGGATTTTCCAAAACCACAGACAGTCCTAGAATTAAGAAGATTTTTAGGGATAATTAATTTTTACAGAAAACTTATTCCTAAAGCAGCTCAATTTCAAAAACCACTGAACAAATACCTTACTTCGTCGAAGAAAAGGACAAAACACCAATAGTGTGGGACGATGAAGCCAACGCAGCTTTTCAATTATGCAAAGAAGCGATAGCGAAGGCAACCACACTAGCACACCCATCAGCCGAAGCTACCATGGTCCTGCTTACTGACGCTTCAGGATCCTGTGCGGGAGGAGCACTTCACAAACAAATCGGAAACGTGCTCCAACCAATCGGATTCTACTCCAAAGCTCTATCAATAACGCAACAGAACTACTCGACCTACGACCGAGAGCTTTTAGCAATATTCTTGTCCATACGCTACTTCAGGGACAGCGTAGAAGGGAGAGAATTGATTGTTAAAACTGACCACAAACCTCTGACTTTCGCACTCAATAAACCACAATCTCCTGCAGATAATCCACGCCGACTCAGACAATTAGACTACATATCGCAATTCACCAACCGAATAGTCTACATTGAAGGCGAAGACAACACCGTCGCAGACGCACTCAGTCGGATCTCTACAATCAATCTCCCAACTAACTTCGACTTGAAGGACATCGCAAAAACTCAAACAAATGACCCAGAGCTGGAAAATCTCAAACAGCACCCAGCACTACAATTCAAGAAAATAACATCAGCAAACGCTCCAGCATTATGGTACGAAACTTCAACGCAGAAGGCGCGACTTTTCGTACCAGCATCCTGGCGCAGACAAGCTTTTCACCAAGTTCACGACAAAGCTCACACTGGCAGCAGATCTACAATTAAAGCCATCAAGGAACGATTTTTCTGGAAAGGTATCAACCAAGACGTAACGAAGTGGGTTAAAAACTGCATCACCTGTCAACGTTCAAAAATCCATCGCCACACTCGCAGTCCTTATGGAAGTTTCATCGAAACCGATCGTTTCGAACACCTCCATATTGACATAGTTGGACCATTACCTATCTGCCAAGACATGTCCTATCTAATAACAATGATTGACAGAGCAACATCCTGGTTCGAAGCCATCCCAGCACAAAACATCACAGCTGACACGGTAATCAAAACACTGCTGAATCACTGGATCGCTAGGTACGGTTCACCTATCACCATCACTAGCGATCAAGGAAGACAATTCGAATCAGAGGTATTCAACAAATACTGTCAACTTCTTGGCATTGATCACAACCGAACTGTTGCTTATAACCCAAAAGCTAACGGTAAGGTTGAGAGACTGCATAGAACTATCAAAACTAGTCTAATGGCCCAACTCAAAGGCAGTACCAACTGGATAGATGCACTACCAATCGCACTCCTGGGCATCCGGAACGCGGTTAAGGACGGCGATGAATATTCCGCCGCACAAAGAGCATTCGGCATCTCACTTCGATTACCAGGTGACGTAATTTCACCTCAAACATCCAAAAAACATCAAACGAATCAACCAAAGATCTCATCAGGGCAATGTCAACTTTAAGACCCAAGTTGTCCAGAAATAACACCAGGGAAAAACTCTACAAGCCGGATGAGTTAGACAACTGTGAGCACGTCTTTCTCAGAAGAGCAGTTAAGAAACCACTGGTCCAGCCTTATACAGGACCCCACAAAGTCATTGAAAGAAAAAATAACAACCTCAAAATTGAAGTAAGTGGGACACAAATAATTGTGAACACAGACAGACTGAAACCAGCATTCTTCTTAACTGACGAGTCAGCAGACAGCCCAACTAGGTCAGGCAAAGGCAGCAACAATCTTAAACACTCATCAGCACCTGACTCATCCGACGACTACGTAACTAGATCTGGGAGAGTCAGCAAAAAAGTGCGATTCGCTGACGCAAAATGACGAAGCTCATACATATTATTGTATAGAATCAACTGGACACTTGAGACATCACACGTAGCATTGTATAGAGTCGTAAAAGTTTCACGGGTTCTTCAAACCCTTGCTCCACTTTTGGGGGACGCATGTAACATCACACTCACTTACACTCACATACACACACGTATGCACTCGGCGGCACGACAAGCAATCGCCCTGTTCCATTCGACACTTCAAACAGTACACACGTCTCTTGTGTCCATTCCCTCAACAACTTTTATTTAATATAACATTAAATCTCGTTATATCTTTTATTTAATATAACATAACATTATACCACGTTATATAAGTAACATTAAGATAACGACATATTGAAGAAAAATATTTTAAAGATTATAAATATTAATAAGACACGGCGTTCTTAAAAGGCGGGTTTTTGTCTATTAAAGACTAATTGAGACAAATATGTATAATAATATATTTATTTGTGTACGCAAAATGAAAAAAACTTTATTGATCCAACCTCTGAAGAAAAAATGACAATGAAAAACACGATACCTTCGATATATAAGCAGGCCATACAACTGCATATATAAATATCAAGATGGGGGACCAAGCAGATGAGTCTGAGTGAAGCAACACTGATTGCCTCTGTCAAACTCTTCTTGATATTTATAATCCCTTTTCATTTCGGTGGTTTCGTTTACTCTTGATTTTCTAAATAGGATGGTGAAAATTAAAGCAATTTGAGAACTAAGCAGCTTTATTAGTGTTGATACCGTCAAACTCATCAGTATGGTCTGTGATCTTGATATTTAAATAACCAGTTGTATGGCCTGCTTATATATCGGTGGTATCGGGTCCTTTTTTCTTTAGTAAAGTTTTTTCATTTTGCGTACACAAATAAATATATAATTATACATATATAGAATACAATTTCTTCTTTCCAATGGCTGAAAATTGTATATTTTTCAACTGAAACCTCTCAATATATATTGGTCTTAAAATGCAAATGTATGGGTAATTTAGGGTGTATCTTGAAATATATTTGAACACATATGGCAGCTGAACTGACCTAAGTACAATGAACGATCGACAGCTGTGGCCAATATAATGTATACAGAATACACACGACTACTCTTGTAAGGGAACTAACTACAAATAATATTAATAAGCCCTTAGATATTGCACATATTATATGTAAATGCCACTTCAAGTACACCGCAGACTGGATTAATACCAGCAAAGATTACAGACTGTGTAGCAAACATATTTATAAAGAGTGTGTAACAAGATTCTGGTACAAAGAGCTCAATGACAATCTTTTAAGTCACAAAGGAGTAGGAAATATCAGCAGCTACTCCTTTATACACTCATATTACATTTATGGGATTTTGAATAATTTATTTTTTAACATTGTATTCATAACTGAAATAGTGTATCATTTCTTCAATACTATATATAGATCTAATAATCAAATAAATTCATTTGTATACTATAAATATTTGTCTAAGGTATGTTTATGTTATATGTGCAGATCATTCAACCAATTTCGGCAGATACAGTAGATAAACAGTTCTTAATGTTAGAAAATTCAGTGTGCTCTTAAGACTTTATGGACATTTTGAGAATCGTTCAACTCACTCTTAATTTATATGAAGCAGAACATTAACAAATTGAATATTTCAATTAAAATTACCCTAGTTTAACATAGTGGTCGAATTTGTAACCATTGCATTATGCAAGTAACGAAGAATGTCTACTGAGTAAAATTGGGGTAGTTAATAATTAAAAATTTATTACCTAGAGAACAATTTAATCAACGACTAATTAAAGTGGATTATGGGGTCTAGTAAATTACTCATACTAAATTTTAAATTATTTATTTATATATGCCCTGAGGGGATTTTTCAAAAGGTTTTTTAGACACAGTAACGTGTTAATTCATTGTATGTAAACTATTACTAGTAACACAGGTCATCAAATTACCTCAGTATTTCCTTAACAATCCAGGAAATCAGATTTAACCTGGATCAAGACAATCAATCGGAATTTTATTATTATAATTCCTAACTTACCAATCGTAATAACCCATCAAATCAATTTTATTTTGACTTGAGTGGGATTTGAATCCATGATAGCAGTGTTTGTAGTCACATGCCTTATCCCCTTAGCATTTACGCTTGAAAAATATTTATTATGATTATTGAAGACCAAATTCAAATATATATCACAGTATTCATTAGCTGTAATCACACGGGAACCGATTGTTTAAAATACTTGCATACATAATACACTGCAATGGAACAAAACATATATTGAAAGAATTCTTTCAGCAATGCATGCATATCGCCTGCTCCAGCGTAAAATATCGTAAGTGCAAAAAAAGACTTTATGGAAGTGAGCCACATATTCAATCTGGTAACACTGCCTGTCACGTGTCACTCGGTTTGATTATTATTTATAAAATGTAACAGTTTACAATTAAATACCTTCTATTGACAGAGACATGAAATGTGTTATAGATACAAGATGAATTTAAATTAGTTGCCGGTCAAATAGGACTATTTTACTAATTCAAAAAAGTCCCACTTAATAGGTTAAATAATGATTGAAAATCAACATTTTTTTACGTTTCATTCATACAATATGTGGCTCAGTTCGATAATAGTTTCTTTTTGCACTTGCGATATTATACGCAGAGGATATAAACTCAGGTAATAATAATATGAAATGCGACAGAAGTTCTCGAATAAATCTGATACGGTCTCTTGCATTCATTAGCTGCCGCCGCCGCCACTCTTAAAACAATTTTAAAAAGTTCAACGGTCGTTTTGTGTGTTTGCATAGCTTTTGTTCCCGGCACACACAATGATTGGCTCTCTTTGTGCGATATTTAAGTCCTAAAGATGGGGTGTGTATGAATATGGGGAGGGCACACATTGCAATAAAACCAACACGTGGATGGTCGGAAGGAAGTAGCAACCCTGTGGGAGGTCCACCCTTTGGGAACCAATCAAAACTATCGCCCTATATTGTATGTATGTATGTACTATTTTATTTTTACTATATCCATCAATCATAATATTGTAATGCCTGCTCTTGACAGACAACTATTCAATTCAACTATCATCCGATATGTATATCCGCACAAGCTTTTATATTATTTAAAAAAATATATGAGAGAACGTTTTCGAAAAGACGTCTTTGCTTATAGCGGTTATTTTTTTATTTTATTTTACAGAATGTTTAAACTTCTACATTTGTACACTTTTTTTATGTTTTAATCTATGTATTTAGTTTTCAGTCATCAATTATGTCATTATAACGATTATTGTAATAAAATGTAACTTTCAATACCAAGATAAGAATCGTCATGTTAAAAGACCTGTCTGTAGGCTTAATCTCAGTTGCATTGTATCGCAACGATTATTGTAAATTTTATTTATTTATTAACGCTCCGAGGAGCTTTTTTTATTTTAGAAGGGGTCTTTTTGAGAGGGTTTTTTTATACACAACAACGTGTTAATTTTCTGTCGATGATCTTAACTATTACTAGTTACACAGGTCACCGACTTAATAATCAGTATTTTTACCTTACAATACAGGAAATCAGAATAAACCTGGATCAAGACGATCGATCGGGATTTTATAAATATTATTCCCGATCTCCCAGTCGTAATAACCGATCAAATCAATTTAAAAAATCTTGACGTGGGAAATGAAACCATGACCACAGTATTTGCAGCCACGCTTCTTATTATTCCCTGATATATTACGCTGGTTAAATTAAATTAAATTATATTTTATAAAGAAATTGTACAATTAAAGAATTATATACTATATTTTTTTAATAGTTTGTTCAGAATTAGTATGGAACGGTGATAATTTAAACATGGTTACAATTCTATGGGAATCCTCAGTAGATAAACTGTTTAACAAAATAATCTAAAATAAGAACAAACAGCACTAAATAAAAGATATGTTATTCTTTCAATATAAATGTTAATTTTATCTTGGTTTTTATGTCTTCATTTTATTTTATTTTACTTAACTTATACATTTTATTTTATACTATTCATTAATTTATGGAAATCATAACTAATATAAAATTACAATGCATATTATAAATTTATCAAATCCAGACTTTGTTTCAATTTGCAATATATTATTCGATCATTTTGATAAATCGAAAATGTACTTGATTTAAGATCTAATTATTATTGCATTGTAAAAAAATCATTTGTGATAATATTGTATGATTACTAAATCGACAGATTATAAATAAAATAAAAACCACCCCTAGAAATGTGATCTTTATATTCGGAGAAGTTGTTTACTTATATTTAGAAATTACATAAATAAATTCTAAGTATTGTAATAATATAAGATGAAAAGCATATTCTAAGAAACAAATGCGTCGCAATAAACTTAACTGACATCTAAGTTTCTAAACAGCTTTGTATAGCTGGAATTAATAATAATACAGTAGGATTAATCCATAAATAAAGGCAAAGGTCGTCGCATTGTAGCGAAAACAAGAGTATATCAAAGGGAGATGTTCTCTACAAGATAATCTCCACACTACTTACTATTTACGATGTTTTTTCAGGCTAATTTTGGACACAAGCACAAAAACAAATACTGAAACTGGGATTGACAGACAGACCACGTCCAGGTGTCGAGTGTCTTCATCAAGAAAAAAAAATAACCCCGACAAATGTGAAGTAAATGCTCATTAAAACTATATTTCTCGGCAAGTCTATTCATAGTTTATGTCATTTATATTCGAAATAATATAAAAGCAAGGTATATTTGTTTGAGCTGATATAAAATATATGCGTAATGGGATCGTTAACAATAAATAAAAACGAATGCAATTTGGCATGTGGATAATTGGACTGTTGAAATATCGGATACATTTATTGGGAAATCGAATGCACTGTGCGATTTCGTTATTACAAAAATGTCCACACGTCCATTTTAATAATATTATGTAAGTTTAATGGTATGTCTATATCAGATATGAAATCGATTTGATAAAATTATTTTATCAAAATAACGGCATATAATTTATGCACATTTTTACTTTTATATTGATTCAGTACATTCAGTATTGCTGAAATGAAATATAATATTATATAAAAAAGTCCCCCTTGAAATGTACATATGTACATTAGAGTCGATACGGTCCACTTTATGGGGCTTCTAGAAACCGGTGCTGTCAAAAAATGCAACGAATAAATAAAATGTACAAAAAAAAACCACCCCGTGGCAGGGTTGAAAGGTTTCTGCAAAAATTGACAGTATGAATATCGAACTTCAAAGTGAAATACATAAAACGATTAAATATATTGCAAGGCAATGGGCCTGAATAAATTATACTTAGGTTTAATATTTTAATAAAAAAATTACTTCTGTTTATGATAGGTGCATTAAATTTAAATAGACTATTAAATAGATCATTTTCGACACATTACATAGCAAAATTGTTTTTGTATTATGTATATATCGAGGGTATACTGCTAAAATATCATACAATGAATATCGAGGTTAACATATATTTCGAGCAGAGGCGTTTGAATTATATTTATATAATTATTTTATAATAATATATATATAAAGAGACTGCTTCCTTATTAATGAGATTCCCCTTTTTTAAATTTTTGTAATTTATAATTTTTTTATCAACAAATATTTCATACGTTGGATCTCCAGTTAGAAATAGGTAGTCATATTTGTTTTTATAATTATAATTATTTCATATATATATATATATATATAAATATATATATAAATATATATATATATATATATATATATATATATATATATATATATATATATATATATATATATATATATATATATATATATATATATATATATATATATATATATATATATATATATGCTTTTGGGACAGTATTATTGTACTAACCTGATTTTTTATAATACCGACAACAAAATTAACACCAATAGACATCGTTGTTTAATTATATTAATTAAGGGGCTGAGGAATTTTAATAGTAACTGCACTTGAGTGAGCATTTCGCTAAGCGTGTTCGATTTTTCCGCCTTGTATGGGGGTGAATACTCCATGGCCGTATATTTTTTATGTTTTAGCTGTGAGATGGTATTAGTTATATTGGTAATACACACATGGCAAGTAAAAGATAAGGTGACTGTGTACATATATGGTGTAGATAACCCCACTTGAGACATCAGTTCTATCTCGGGGACTGTTCGGATCATTTGGCACCCCTAACGACTGCCATACACGGCCAGCTTCACAGTTAACACTCTACGTTTGTTTTCTCAGCCCTTTTTCTATATGCACCACCGATAAATATTTACCCATTCAACAATATTTGGTTGTGTATATATGAAACAAATCTGGGACTGGTGACACCGCATCCATAATGAGTGTTTTTTCAGCTTCACTTTGGTAATAAATATACGGAGGAGTCGTGAGACGCTTCAATAACTCAAACAAACAATCTTGGGATGTTAAAACATAAACAGTACACTTACAAATTAGATATTTCAGTATTTATATTACACCAAGCTGCTACTTGGTTTTATCTTTTATACGTTATATTGTTGAAATTGAGAAGAACAAAGGAGTATTAGAGTAATAGCTCAAGGGATAAGGCGCGTGGCTACAAACATGATGGCATTCAAATCCCGCTTGAATAAAATAAAATGATTGTAACTGGGAGATCGGGAAAAATATTAATAAAATCCTTATAAATCTTTTCGATCTTGGTTGACTCTAATTGAAAAGTAGCTTTGTCACTGTAGTAAAATATATTGTGACTAAAATTAAGCCCCACGAAGGGTATATATAAATAAATAACTTTTTAGCATCTTAAAAATATTGCGATGATAAGAATAATATTGATCTGAGTGTCGCATCAGACTGGATCAATTTATAAAACGAATAAGTGCGTCACTGTATTAATATTTTTGGTGTTATAAATGGGTTTTGTACAGTATTAAAAATATCGCACCTTATTATATAACCTCATCTACTATCACATTAAAAAAAGGGTAAAAACTTAACTTCATTATTTAGTTACCCATGTATTCAAATATTAAAATGATCGCAAGTAAAAAAAATAGTATGATTTTTAATAAAATAGGTATATATTAAACTGATTTCGGCCACTTAACATTTTTCTTCTCCACAAACACAAACTAATATATCATATTAGTTTTCACCGTCAAATATACATTGTAATTTATAAAAAATAATTAATCATCTTCAAACAGTATAAAACCGACTCATTTTATTTATCAATTCCATAGAATACTAAATTATATTTCAATTATAATAATATATAACGTGTATAATATCAATATTATTTTGATGGCGTGTCCAAAACAAACAGTAGATTTCCAGAGATTCATTACAATAAAGCAAAAAAAAAATACGGATGATTGAAGAGTTATGATATACAAATATTATTTCAGACTGCCGAGTTTGTTTTTCGACAGACGATTCTTGTTCGGGTGACCGATCGCTTTTAAATTAATAATTCTAATAAAATTACGGTTGAACTGTGACAGAATGCGAAGCCATTAAATATAAGCTTTGGCAGTGGATGTGCAACACGAAACAGGATATAAATATGCTGGGGTGAGAGACTCGTAGAAATATATGTAAGTAGTATATTTACAGAGTGGAATGAAAAGAAAGTTGAGCAACATGTGTTGAACAAGTTGAGTCGTCAATTATTATTATTGAGGGGGAAAACAGATCGATTGATTCGTTGAGCTGTGCCGCCAATTGCAATGCGTCATCCATTATATTATATGACAAAACCACATACACATAACCAATGGGGTAAATATTAGGAATTGACGATCATTCAATACTCAAAGATTCAAAATAAATATGTATTATTTGTGTTTCACAGTCATTGTCATAGGCATATTAGCTTTAATTATAAATCAGGCCTTGACTCAAATACATTTGTAGAGGCCATTATCAAAGACAACTTAAGACCATTTTTTTCGAATTGGTTTTTATTGATAATTCATATTATTCAGAAAGACTCCTATTTAGTATTACCTTAATATCGTAAAAAACCGGCTCACTCATACCTAAAAATCAAGTTGAATATTAATTATTATTTTCGTAATGTTAGGGTTAAAGCCAAAAATAATTTTAGTGGTTAAGAGTCGTCTTTGATAATAAACAACTCATATGTACATACATATACATGGTGAAATTGAAATAACTGAGAATATTTTAGGGAGTGGTAGGGTATCGCAGGAATTAGTGAAAAAAATATATTAGATATATTTTTTATTATATATTATATCTAGGAATCAGCTGTTTCTGTGAAGTACCCAATAGTGACTGTCGCGTTCGTATTGTGTCTGTTAAATACGTACTACTAATATTTTTAATTATTTTTTAAATCCTAATTAATAATTAAAATATAGTTGTTGTAGATCAATCGTCAAAGCCCAGACATTTAATAGGAATGGCAGTGATTTGCTACATCACAAAAAAATAAATAGCTAATGTAATAACAGATTTTATGTTTGGTATACGAATTAAATAAATAGATTATAGAACATGTCCCTCTAATATTAAAGAATATACCTATGCGTATGTAGAAGTGTGTATCAAATTCTTGAATTATTAAAGTGTGAAATTGGTTTAATAACATTTTAAACTAAAAATGACATTTAAAAAAAAAGCATCAAATATTTGAAAATTGTATTAGTAGGTCATTAGTTAAGTGATTTTTATCTACAATATTAATATTTAACACGTTGGGTCTCCAGTTTGAAATAGTTGCCATAGCTGTTTAATAATTATAATTATTCCATATCAATGCTTTTAGGATTGTATTTATTTATCTTTGTAAGGGGGTTTCTCGTGCCACCCCAACTAGTAGATCTACCAAGTGACACCAGTGGACACTGTGGATCGAACCCGAGAGTCTCACTCATGAATTAATTACACTAACTACTGGACCACTCGGCGGCTCTAATAAATCTCCCTTATAAATATTTAATTGATTAAAAATCCATGTTATAAAAATATATATTGTTTGATATTCAAACTTGTTGGTATTTTAATTTATTTTAAAATGTCAGTGTATATTTACAACGATGAGATATGCGTTCAGAAATGCTAATGAGTCACATAAAATCCTCTTTTTTTCTGCATACAATCCTGCAGTGATTTATGAATGGGACTGTTAGACGGAAATCGAAACACTTCTGTTTCCTTTTTGTCCAACATCTTGAGGATTTTTTGCCCTTCGAAATTAGAACAGACGACGCCGCCCATCCGTTTGAATGCTTTTAAGAAATCCAAGTCGAACATAAAACAGCATATTTTAAACGAATCCGCTATAGGAAAAAGAGTGTCGAGAGTGCATTGTGCAAAGCAACAGGTACTGAAAACAGCCAGATTCATCTATCTATTCAGAGGGAATACTGCTGAAAAAGAGGCTGTGCAAAGAGCCAGGCACCAGCACCAGCCAGGCTTATGAAAATATCTATTAAAAAGAGTGTATGTGAATGGGGTCGAGAGTAAAGACTGGTAGTAGCATTCAGGAAAATAGACTTGGTGAATAGGGTAGGAAACTGTAAATGCATTTCGCTTGTAAGACTCATTGGCACTATGTTACCCATGGGCTTTACACTACTAACCGATTTGTCAACTGATACAAAGCAATATACTCAAATAGCTTACTGGACTATAATACACTGATTCAATAGACCTAAATATTTTTACAAGGCCCAGAATAGGAATAACGTAGACGGAGGCATAATAATCTGAGACCTTCTAATATATATTATATCATAAAAGCTGGCAAAATAACCAAAAGCCAAACTGTTTTATTTATTTGTGTGCCGTGATGTTAGCTCGTTGAGGACCCCAACTAATAAAAAAGATATATCAATAAAAAGAGACATACAAAGGGGCTCTTATTTCCTCTCTCCACATACTGTACTTCGAGCAAGATAATATTATGGTGTGTGATTATTATAACACTATTTTTAATATTTTTATATAAAATGGGTGTTTATATATTTTATTAAAACCAGATATTAATGTGCTTAATTGCTTATAATGAATACATTTGTTATATCAACACCTTTATATATGTATATACTTTAACATTATATTAAGCGAAATAATTATTCTAATTCAGGCAGGCCTTAAATGATTGGTGTATCGAGGTTAATTCATTTTTTCAGTTATATTTCGCTTTAATATAATGTTAAAGTATATAAAATCTCTGAGTGGTTCAAATGATTTCACAAAAATATTATATGAATTACCAATTTATATATTGACTATTATTTTTATCTTCGAGTTAAAATCACGCATATTTTTTTATAATACGCATTGGATTTTTAATAAATAAATAAATAAATATGTTTGGTGCTAAATGATCTAACTCAAGGCAATCGAAAATAAACTTATTTTACGTTACACTTAAGCATTATATGATTTCAATTAGGTTAGGTTAGATTAAATGATATATTTATAAAAAAAGAAATATAAATTTCATGAAAATAGTTTAGTATTACACCGTATTATAAGTTTAGGATAATTCTATAATTAATTTGTTTCATTCAATATAATAAACGGCTCCTTTGTCATATAATATGTCACTTTGGGGTATTTTTATATACGTATTCCAAATGCTAATTATAAATTATTAAATAAAATTAAATATGAGCGGGACACTTTTCGGTATGCATTTTTTATCAGGCGTAAATTAAAGATTTATTATTATGTGTGTAAATATAAGGTTACAGTATGGAAACACTTGCCTTTTAGTATATAATGTACTTGCCAAGGATGCTGAACTATATTACTGGAATGACGAACAGAACCTTTGTTCGGGACATGAATAAACCCACCTGAAACAAGTCGTAAAAGGACACATTAATATTTACGATATCGAAAGATAAATAAAACTTTATGTGGACAGGTTTCTTTTAAGAAGAATAACTCAAATATGTAATCGTGTGCCATGTCTTTTATATATTTATAACATGGATGGTTCAAATTAAAATGGGAATGAGAGCTTAGTCAAGTTGAAGAAGCTTCTGTGATGAATAGTCAGACAAGACAAGTGTCAGATGGTGAAGGTTTTAGTGTATAGATAAATTGATCAAGCCTTTTCATTCCCTTCACTCTTTCAAAAACACCACTACATTTTTCATTTAAACCCTTTGTGTTTTCGGTGGTGGCGCCGCAATGCCTCCTATATAAATCATCGATACCTTCATAAACCACACTGCCTTCATTCAATACGCACCAAGTATTTACACAAAAATATTTAATTTTTATTATTGACATGAAAATATTATAATAAGGCGTTTAACAATATATTTAATTTGTTTATTTGTCTGTGGTAAAAATAAATAATATTATTTGTTCAAAAAAATACACGGTCTCAATCATTATTGCATTTTAATTTAAAGTGCGGTTGACTCTCGGTGCTGTATTCAATATAATAGTGTAATAAGAGCGTGTGAGTCGTGTGTGTACAAATATACTAGTTACGAATCCAACGCACACACTTTCATTAGATTATTATATTGAATACGGCCCATTTATCAATAAGATATTAGCGTAATTTTTCAAAAGAGTTTACATTTTCTTGATAATTTTATTCTTTTAACGCATAATTTCAACATTTTCATGTGTAAATAAAATAAATGCAGTGCCTATCTTGTTAGCAAAATTGCTGAGCTTTTAAATCAGAAGATACATATTGCAATTCTGCTCAAAGTCGGGGGAGAGGATTGAGAAAGAGAAAAATGACTTAAAGCTTGGTATTCCCAGGCGTGCGTCGCCGTAAACGTACATCTTAAAGACGGTAATACAATACTTTTATGTACTTTTGATAGGTTTTTTGTTAATTAATGCCTCGCCCGATACATTAACTAACAAAAAACCGATAATAAGTGTAGCTAAGTAACTCTATCGTATTTTCGGTGCACGTTTACGACGACGCATGCCTAGGAATCCCAAGCTTTAATTGTGTGCGTTTACAGCACCTCACACCCAGGAAATCGTGGCTTAACTAGGTATTTTTTTTAAATTTAATACATTTTTCTTTAAAAATTGATTACTAGATTTTTCAAAGACCAAATATAATATGAATCAATAACAAGCTTGTGTCCCAAAAGGGTGAGGTTGGGTTGGTGGCGGCCGTTTTGAATATACTAGATATTTGATGCTGGGACTAGAATAGTGTAGTAGTAGACATAGTGTATAAAATATGAGTTCGATTTGATTTGGTTAGGAAGACAAAGAGGCGGTGATGTGTATGATGAATGGCGGTAGTGTTGCGTGTTACAGTAATACCACCCGCTGTTGCATACCTACACCAGATAATACACTCACCTGGAACAAACACCACCACTATCTATTATCACTCACCATTACAATATCATCACATCAACTATACACATTTCATATACAGTGGTACGAATTTCGAGATACGAGTTTAATTCGTTCCGGGATCATCGTCGTAAAACAATCGTATCTCAAAGCAATTTTTCCCATACAAACTGCCATTAATCCGTTCCAGCCGCTCAAAAAGTCCTAGTTTTTTTAAAGAACCACGCGTGGGAGGTGGATAATTTGAGGTTAAAATAAATAAACTAGAAATGACGCACATAATAAATATTTATTGATTTTTAAATTTACACAATCCTGGCGCAAATTTCTAGTAGTGACCTTCCAAAAAAATTAGCGATCATCAATATCGCGCATAAAAATTTGTATCTCAAATTTTCGTTGTATGTCGAGGTAGAAATTCGCGAATATTATTATTATTTTATATTTTTTACTAAATGACGAGTGCTGCATTATCACGGCGACTTGGGATCCCCCGTAATGCTGTAGTGGTAGTGCAGTGTGATGTAGTAATTATATGTCGAGGTACCACTGTATATGTATAATGTGAGACACGGCTATGTAATTAATTAAACACACTTTTTAATAAATGTGCCGCATGTGTATATGCTTCGAGAATCCCTCCAATGAGAGAAAGGTACCGAGCACGAACACCAATTAGAGTCAAGCGCACGTGTTTGTTTATATCCTCTCATTGGAGGGATTCTATACGTTGGACCACCAATGGGTAATCAAACAATAAGTACATTGAAAGCATTGACCAATAAAATGCGCTCTTTCTCTAAAAACATACGTGCTCAGTTTCAACAACCAATTTACACATTTATGGGATAAACTATGTAAGCAAAATATTCCAGGTGTTAAGAATAACTCATTAAATCTCATACATTACGGTGTCATTAGGTAACTTCTCTAAATATTTAGGTTTATTAATATTTCTTTAAAGTGAGGTTAGATATTATAGAAAAAGTTAACATTAAGATTCATATTTAGCTTCCAGATATTACACCATTTTATAAGTTTATAAGGCTAGATTTGACTGAATAGTTGGAAAAGAATATTCATAAGAATGTAAAAGATATAAAAACAAGTTATCGCATGAGTGGCTAAATTCGTGGTAAGTTCAAGTGGATCAAGTGGCCAAAAACATGAGTTACCTGGCAAACATTATACTGTAAACATCTCTCTTCATATCTTCAGTTATATTCCACAGTAAAATGGGTAAATGCATTGTTACTACATGTCATATGGACTCAAACATATACTCAAATACATCTAGGCCCAGTATTTACCAAAGACTACTTCTTTAACAAGTTTAAAATATTATTGCGGACTTCACGATAATTACACAAATTATTTATATGTAATGCGATATCTGATGTTTATATCTATGGTCAATACTAAACCAATTAAATCAGAGTTTCTCTATTGTCGATGTTATTAGCTATTATTACATCTAAAACATAGTTTTTGTCGAATTTTTTAAAAACAATATTCTAAAGCTAGAAGATTTATTTCGCTTCGCTTTTAATATAATAAAGAACGTAGATACAAATTTATTTAGTGTGGTTATATTTGGCTACATATGCGTGACGTTGAGAATTATTCACTGGTATGAAAAAAAACCGATTGGAGTTTGGCGAAATTAGTTGTATTATTATGAAGTTTGGCGAAATCCACGGTTGTAATATTATTGGGGGAGTTCATTGTCTAGTTTGAGGGTTAATGAGAAAACTTCACGTCCTTTGTACCACGATCGCATAACTCACATCCTTTGTAACAATAATCTATAGACGAAGGTGGACTCCATTATTCTTTAAGCTCTTTTATTAATTATATTAACATCCGTTTCCATCTTTGTTCCTGTGGCTGCTTCGTGAGATTTATGCAAAATATGCACCGTTCGTTGTGCGAATTCAATGTGTGAAAATTATAATTTATGAGGAAGTTTGCAGTTTTGTGCAGCCATGCGTTCTCCTAATTCATTCATACAAATATTACACGTCACTGATAAATTATATTATTGTGAAAATTCATTAATTGAGAGCTTCAATACTCAATTTCATATGAGTTAATTTTTTAAACATGACTATTTGGTATTCAAAATATATTTCCTAATAAGTGTGTTCTTTAGCAAGAAATAAACAACAAGTCTTTTGTAAGTATTAACCGAGTAAACGTTCTGAATGCAGAACTCTTGGCAAAGTTTCAAGAATAATGACATCTATTAGACGAGTCTTGGCACCCACATACTATAAATATAAAAAATACATACAATTTTAATATGGAACAAACACTACATATATTCAGTTTTATTCACTTTTTTAACACTTGTTTCAAATAAAGATTAAGCTGCTTTGTAGATTTTTTTTTAATAATAACATCAACAACATAATTCATTTTTTACTTCATATTCACCCCATTTAATTTCAAACAGAGAATTTTCATATTAAATTCAATATCTAAGAAATTTCAGTAAACAAATATATTAAATCAATAATTTAAGGATCCAAAGCAAAAAAATATTTCAGGTGAAAATCCTCCTTAATTATAAAACTTACGTTTTGGATCAGGTAAAATAATAGTCAATACATAAACTTTTTTGATTATTTTAATATATTTTAAATTGACATAACATACAGGATGGACTTAAAATAACTGAGAATATTTTAAGGGGTATCGTAAGAATAATCGAAAAAAATATTTTACATTTTTTTTAATAATGAATATTAAAAAAATAATCAATAATATTAATTACGTATAACAGACACAATATACACGTAACAGTCACTACTAAGTACTTCAAAGTTGACAGTTGATTCCAAGATGGTGGCCCAAACTCGATTCCAAAAGCACTATTAATATTAAAAATTATTTTTTAATTAATATTAAAAAATTTTCAATTATTCTTATGATACCCTATCACCCCCTAAAATATTCTCAGTTATTTCAAGTCCACCCTGTATTCACAGTTTGATGTCAAAAAAGCACTCCAATTTGTAATTGGTGGAAACAATTCAAGAGACTTGTAAAAATCACCCCCAGGTGTAAATGCCAAATGCGCAAGTTTGTAGTGAGAGCCATGGAAAAAGTTAGGACCAATTGAGGCTGAAATCGGACCCGATTGTGTCTGACGAGAGAAACTCTTCTTGAAACAAAGATTTTCAGTTTTCTCAATTTCAGCTGAAAGCAAAGCAAGGCGCCACTACACAATTCTCTAAGTGCTCGTCTTCCGGCTTCTTGTTCTGTCGCTCACTGACTCCATTGACAACAAAAATAAACTGAATACATTTCACGACTAACTTTACAATATCAAATTTAGACTCTTTCACCATAAATCATCACCTCCCCTCAGGCTGGACGCTGGTTTATAAACTGTACTTTGAAAACTTGGATTTTTTGCACGTCAAAAACATTGTTGTATAACGTTTATTTATGTGAACATTATATTATTCAATGGAATTTATTTCATATTTAGGTATGAACAAAACTATTTATTCCGATTATATGATTATTAAGATTATCTACTACTTTACTACTTTATATATCTACTAGGGTAATTTTAATTGAAATTTTCAATTTGTTTATGTTTTTTTATGTTCTGCCTGGTTTTTTAATAGGACGTTTATCTTTGAGTTTTGATTTCATTTTTGCTTTAAAGTGTTTTATCAATCAAAATATTCTTTTGATTTTTTAAAATTGATTATATAATAAATAAATATTTATGCATGATCAAATTATATAAATATCTATAAAAAATGTGAAATTTATTTAATATTTTAAATGGTAAATATTTCTGATTTTTTGCTTTGTTTTAATGGGAAATTTTCTATTTTGAGCTTTTAAACGTAGTTTTATTAAAACTTAAACATAATTTTTTTTATTTTTTTTATTATAACTTAAAAATAAAATGTTTAACGGTTTTTTGGAAAAAGCGAAGAATAAAATAATATTAAAAGTAGAACCGTATATATATATTTTTTCACTGCATCATTATACTGAGGTACTGTAAATGATGCATTCCCTTTTTTATTGTGGAAGGTTCCCCGAATAGGTATATTATAACCACTCAAATTTACTATATATCTTTATACTATTTTCAAAGTTAAAAGGGCTTACAATATTATTTAAAAACGTATAATAGATTAGGTTGTCTTTTTACGCGAATTCAATCTTGTGGAGCTAGTCATTATTATTATTAAACACATGTATTACGTGTCAGACGGGGTGAAATTCAAATGCAAGAAGATGTTGGTCCACCTGTAGGAAGAATCCGACTCGCGGCAGTGAAGGGTGTTCTGGTTTAACTGTGATGATGATGATGATGATGATGATGATGATGATGATGGAGCTTCAGTTGATGACGAATAAACAAAATAACAGGAGCGGAGTATAAGATGTTAATAACAACGCGAATGACGCGGCTGTCACCAACGGCATCTGTATTGTTGCCAGTGCAAGGAATGCCATGCATTTCATATAATATAGCGACTCTGTATATATTATATGTATAATTATTAAATATCTCTAAAATATTATTTTGAAATTAATTAAATAATATTATCATTAAAATACCCGTTTCGAGATTTTAGATATGTATTAATTATGATTAAATATTTAAATTGAATTATTTATACACCTGGCAACACCTAGCAACACCTAGCTGTCATAATGGGATTTCGATTGACCATTATTTATAAAATTTTACAGATTACGATTAACTACCTTCTATTGACAGAGACATGAAACGTGTTATAGATAATGGATGAATCTACATTAGTTGCCGGTCAAATAGGACCATTTTACTATTTCGAAAAAGCCCCATTTTATAGTTTAAACAATCATTGAAAATGAACATTTTTTGAAGTTTCATATATTAAGATTAATACTGACAGCAAACATATTTCAAACGAAAGTATACGATATCTCGAAGGTATTCGATACATATTAAGGGCTACTTTCGCATATCTTCAATAATCAACAAATTTAAATGCAGTCTCACTACCAAATATTCTATTCCATTTTGAATATATGGCTCAGTTACATAAAGACTTAAGAGCACACGGAATTTTAATGCTTGTACCCTGATATATTAAGGACTATTTTTCTGTATATAGCGACTCTGTATACGCTGAGGATATTTGAAAGATTGACCCGTACAGACAGACAGACAGACAGACAGACAGACATATAACATACACACAGTTAGACAATTATATATATTATAAGTTCTTCCTCATCCTCCGTATTCACCAGACCTTTCTCCTACAGACTATCATTTTTTCAAACATCTGGACTCATTTTTGAAAAATAAAACTTTCACCATAGACATTATTGGGACCTTTGATGACTTTGCGCCTTCCAAAAATCAAGAGTTCTACAAAAGTGGAATTTATTCATTGCCAAATCGTTGGCAAAAGACTGTTGATGTAAATAGTAAATACTTTGATTAATAAATATTTTTATATTCTTAAAAAAAATGCAATTTATTTTGTTGTTAGAAATCGGCAATTTCATGTGAATCAACATAATATTTATACATTTATAAATAGCCTCCGCAATCTTACAGATAGATACATATAGCAAACCAAAATTAGGAATTATTAAATTAATAAATAAAAACAAAAACATCAATCCAAAAACAAATATAAAAAGCATAAACAACAAATAGTTCATGTGTAATGTTAATAATGACAATACACATAATGATTTTTTTTCTGAATTAATGAATTTAAAATTTTTATTATACAATTTCTTTATTAAATATAATTTACATACAATGTTTTCATACATTATAATTAGTTGTGTAAATGTTACAATATTAGTTTAATAGACTAAGTCTTTTACTTATTTTAATACGGAGTACAATCAATTGGTAATTAAAATAATTAATAAGTCATAACATAATTTATGGGTAAAAATACAAAAACCCACTTGTAGAACTACATGAATTTATAATTCTATAAATGGTTAACGTAAAAAAAAAATAAGAATGAAAGTGGTTGAGTTACGTAATGTCACTTAGCAAATTGCAATTTGTTACACCTGAGAAATATCTATTTATATATTTATATAGTGAGAAGAAATCTATATGAAAATATTATTAATAATATTAAAAAAACGAATTAGTCGATTAATATTAACGGGAGAAATATAATATATCTACATTTATGTATGTATATACAAGTATTTTTTTTAGTTTAAATGAAAGTTTACCTAATAGTAGATTTTTAGTAGAAGGCTTTTGTGAAATACGATTAGATTGTAGACAAATATACATACGTAGTGGTGGTTGGTGTTGCCAGTGCAACGTAAACAATGGCCGTTGCGGGATTTGAAGTAATCACCGTAATTGGAGATTTTCTTTGGATCTCGTTTCTCCTTTCCCGTTACCAATCTAACTTTTACATGTAAAAAAAGCAAAACCGTGACGACACTCTGATTAAATGGAAATCCTGATGGTAAGCCACGGACAAATGCCATCATGGAACTTATACCATAAAACACATTTATCACATTGACGCTTAACGTCGTAGTAGTTACGGACGATTAACGACATTGAAAAATGCTACGTTAAAGATTGTCAAGTTAACACGTTAAAAAATAATGAGAGCCGACTCGAAGTTTTATAATATGATTTAAAAAAAAAGGATCGGCGAGGGTAGGCATCGAGGTGTTTTCTTCAAAGTCGTGCAACAAACTTTTTCGAAACGTCAGCCATCCTGTTTTTATTTAGAATTCACGATCGAAAAGTTTCAACAAAGACACGTTCCTTCTCTCTTACTCTTCCTTCGGGATACAAGTCGTTTATTTTGTACGGAGAAAGAAGGTTGGCAAAAATCAACGCAACCATTCCGGAACGTCAAATACGGAGCGCCGAACTTTGTGGGAAGCGAGTGAGTTTTCGAGAAAATCTTCAGTTGAAAATTCAATCAAAAGCAATAAACCATATTCCGCGGCGGACTTTTCCACTGCTCGGACGTCTTTCTGAGAAATCACAATGGAGTTCATTAAAAAGTGACACGAGTCCAAACTACTCCACACCCCCGAAGGCATGTCGATAAATCGAGCTTCGGACCGAATGAACTTCAAATAAACTTTTAAATGATTTATATCTTATTTTAATATATTTTTCGTACAACGAATGGTCGTCCGCCGGGAGCACTCTTTACATAGAGTGTTGTGTGACGAAGAAGCAAGGAATTTGGGATGTATTTTTTATCAAAGTACAAAGTTGGATCTTATAGACGAGGAGGTCGCATCAAATTTCTTTAAGTTCACAGGGGACGGACACTTGAGGGTATAAATGCGATAGCTTAATGGTACAAAACGTTGTCCCTTGAGACGGTAATGTTCGATACAAAATTTCTGCCCACTCTGCCGAATTTCTAAGCTGCATTGTTAAAACTTTCCACACTCTCTCATTCTGTGAAAAAAATCTACATGTCAGAGTTTTCCAGCTCTCGTCTCATAAGTTTGGGAATTATTATCCCACATTTATATATTGTAGATATAATATTTCGAGATAAAAACGTTGTATTCCTTTTCTATAGACTGAAATAGTAAGGGTTAGGTCGATGATAAATAAAAGAATACAATAATTTGGACGCCTTATTTTTCAAATATTATTTTTTATAGTCTAGTAGATAATACCTTCCATTTTCAGTCTATCCGGCAACTTAGCATCTTTGGTCCAATTAATTTAATAATTATCTCTTTTATTTCTTAACGTTTTTCAAATTTATACATGGTCACACTTTGACTTTATTTGAAACAAGAATTAAAGAAGAAAACTTATAATTTTATTTATCTTATCAGAAAAAGCCCTTTTTTATACTCATCAATCAATACTGGATAAAATAGTATAAATTAAAATAATTAAAAATATATTTCGAAAATGATACATTTTTGCGTTTTGATATAAAACACAAAGACTGATTTCATATAGAACTAGAAGTTTAAGGTATTAAAATATCATCTTATAAGGAATTTTAAATAAACGGGTGTATATTTTAGTGATCGTTACTGGATTGTGAATACTATCTATTAAAATTACTGAATATTCCATTGAAAAAACAACAACAAATAATTAACATATTTCAATTCTTGGTTATTATTGTACCGATATTACAATATTTAGTGAAAAAATGTTAATTCAAGCAGGATGTTTTAATATTATGGATTAGGTTGAGTGATTCTCATGGATTCTCTTACAGGCTTCTTAGATCTAATTATATTATAACCCCCTGACATACTTACTGATAATATTGTAATTATTTTATTTGATAAAAAATGATATTCCTAACATAAATAGAAGGGTATAGGAGTTGTGAAAGAGAGATAAGACAGTTATGAGTCGTCATATGGCGCTTAGTCAGCTCAACGTCTGTGACAACAACTTTGCCAATTTGATGCGCAAAACTACCCCTTATCTACAACCAGCGACAATTTTTTATATGTACCATCAAATAGGGTGTAAAAGTTTGATATCGAACATGTGAAAGTGTTATTAAAAAAAAGTATGATTGCAAATGGTATATTGTCAACAATTTTTGATATTGAAACAACGGCGATTGTGCAATTTAATTAAGCTTATCAGCAAAGAGGAACAGAGGCTTTCTTTATAATTCGCGGGATGACAATTAGTGTTATCTTTGAACTTTAGCGTCGCAGTTTAACGACGTTGGGGAGTTGAGGAGACAAATTTTAAGATTATAATCTTCGCTTCGAAACAAATTGACACTGTTTTGATTATAAACGGAACAGTGTAATAAATAAATGTTTCAATTAACGCTGAATCCGATAAAAATACTTGAATCGTTTCGAGAAATTCCCGATTCGAGCGACAAAGACTGTGTGATATTAATCAAACCATTTCCGACGGAAAAGGAAAATTCGAATAAATGTTCGATGATTGCGAGCAATTTGAATTCAGACTACAAGCTTTTCAAACCATTTTCAATAAAACAATATAAATTTATAATTATATACAATTCCAAAACATTGAATGCGTTACATATAGTTAAATAATATGAACAAGATAATAATTTGCAGTTAAAAAAGTGATGATATTTAATTTCCTAATCGTATATAGAGTTACGCGGATTGTTTATCTTTCCGATGATAAATGATTGTTTATTTGTTTGCATCGGATCGCGATATTTGTAAAAGTTGGAAAGCGTTCGAATTCCATGGGGAGAATCGGAATCAATTAAGGGCTGGGGGAAGAAATGGTCGAGGAAAACAATCAAATTTTAAAAATCCGATTAGTGTTTGATTGGTGGAGGGTAAATGGACGAGAGTGGAATAGGGTGGAAGCCATGTCGGATTATTTCTATCCGATTTGATGTTTCTTGATAAGGTTGCCAGAATTAACTAAATCGGGTCACTGTGGCATTTTTTTCAAACATATGTAAATGTAAAATTAATAAAATTTGCGGAGAAATATTTTAATAAAAAATATTCCGATTTCAAATACCTTTAGAGACCAAATCAGCTTCCGACACGTACTTTGTAGGGCACAAAAAAAGGCCCAAATCAAATAGAACAGCCCGTTTAGTTTGTATGTAGGGGCTATAAAAGAGAGCGTGTTGTCGAATGTTTAAAACGGTCTATTAACTAACTATCCAACAAGTATTCTCTACAACAAATAAACAAAGGAAACAACAAATTACACTCTTTATCGTCCCTCACATTCACAATCGTATTATGTTAATATAACGACCTGCAGGTGCTCGTATGAACGGTGCAGCTTGAATATACCTCAAATGTACTGTTAATGTGACTAATTCATCTTACTGCTACTTCTGATATTCTAATTAGCAGTTGCATACACAAACTAGAAAAAATATACCTATTAATTAAACCGACCGAGTGTTGTAAATATCACGTTAATAACAGAAGCCTTACAAAACCTCCGCTATAGACAAATTAATTTTAAAATATATTCCCCACATGAATCGATAATATTGAAATACTATCTCACTATAATTAATCAAACAATTAATCCGAAACCACAAACATTATCTTATCAGCACCTCATTTCACGAAGAATAAAAGTTTGGGAGTACTATCATCAATTTTTCGTGTTTGTAGACCATAAAATTGTATATGGAAATCTGCCAACGCTTATCATTGGCCAAAATATGTAATTATATAATTGAAAAAATGTTTTTTGATCTTTTTTTAAAAAAGCGTTATTATATATTTTTTCAAAAATAGAAAGAGTGCCTCATTATTGTACTATCTATAAACAAAATAAAATATTTTCACACACGAATCATGAACTACAGCAGATTTGGAATTTTGCCTGGATCAAAAGAGGATAGTTACTAAGCCCCGCCCTAATGGCGATCTTGATTAGTTTGTTTATAGATAATGTCACCTCTGTGAATATCGAATATTGCAGTTGGTTAGGTTTAATTTAGATTCCGTTATGGGTGATCTGGTCCTTCCATTTGTCCGGTGGTGCGTGTACATCCCTAATTTAAATGAAGGGGAGTTTAGTGGTGCAAGCCATATGTGCCTTGAAATTGAATATCCTTCACACACTCTTTCAAGAATCACTACAATTGACATTCGGGCAAAAACAGACCCAATAAAAGAACTTTAAATAACACGTGTTTTGTGTCCCGAACACGCGTGACACATTCGAACTTTAACACACTTCTTATGCATAAAGACAAATAAATAACACTATATACAAAGATTTTTTTTTAAAATACTTGTACGCCCGTGACGCATTCGAACTTTAAAATGCCTCTAAATAAATTAGAGTATGATGTTAAAAACACGAGCCGTCATTGTAAAATTTATAAAATTATAATCCCCGGCTGATTAAGAAGCGATCTCAGCCGCCGAGGGGATGAAATTTCATCGAATTTGAATATCTTCTCCGAAGGAAAAAAAATGTATTTTTGATACAAAAAAGAATACAATGTTTCCTCCCTCGTCTCTTAGTTCCCCTTCGATGGTTACCTTTTTTAATTAATTAATCAAATTAACTTTTTTCAGGTCCAGGTAACGAGACACCTCACCCCTGCTTATCGGTCGAGTCATTTGCTTCAATAATATGACATTGCTCAATATTCAAAACTAACTTTAAAATTAATCTTATCATATTTCCAGCGTAATAAAACAGATGATAGCGAGTGGTTACAAATACTATGATCATGGGTTCAAATCCCAATCGAGTAAAAAAATGATTTGATCAATCACCCGATTAACCGTCTTGATCCTAGTTTACTCTGATTTCCTGGATTCTAAAGTAAATACTGAGGCGATTATTAAGTTGTTGTATATAAAATACCAAATTTTGTAAAAAAAACCCTCTCAAAATCCCCTCGGAGCGTATATAAATAAATATTAATAATAAAGATCACATTTTGTATCGATTAAATGGGATATGTAAATTTTTAACACTTGATTCCGAGATTATACAGTTGTTTTTAATTGAATTTTTTAATCGATTCGAAACAGCTACTTGTGAAATTATTATTGCACATTCTGGTATTAAAAATGAAGGATTCCCCGTTATATATAAATATTATGAATGTAAGGTAGCTAATTCTGTAAATAATTTCACGCACTAGTAGTAAAAGTGTCCAGGCTGTCAGATATTTCATTCTTTTTTCATTAAATTAGGCTTTCACGGGGAATTTTACGATTACTAACGACATCGGGGTTGATGGTGTTGGCAAGCAATATCGACAATTTATTCCCATGTGGCCCGCAAGAGATGAGACCACATAATTACCGAGTTGGGGCCCGGGACTACTTAATGATCACTTCCACTTAGTTAATTAAATACGAACCTCCTTCCTGTTTTTAAGACGTTTTCATTTCGAAGAACAAGTCTCGGTGGTGGTCGTCGGTAAAGAATAGCCGCTAAAACTAAGCGAATATCTTGGGAACCTGTCGACTCAATGGGAAATAAATATGTACATTCCTATTCTAATCTTTTCAATGAGCGATTCTCATGCCATTCAAACCCTACAAATGAATCTGCTGACGTAGTAAATATTTTACAGGGTTAGAACGAGTGGAATGTATTTTGAAGATGCATTTTATCTATTGGAAATCCTGAATAACATTTTAATTGCAATTACGGGAGTTCGTTATGAAACCCACCTGTCTGACATTTTATCAAATACAAATAATATTTAATGAAAATTCGATACGACAAGGAAATGGAAAAAAAGGAAAATCGACTGCATATATATATATATATAAGAGTATATATATATATATATATATATATATATATATAAGGGTATATATAATTTATATTATAAATATAGAGAGAGAAATTAGATTATAGAGACATAGATAATTGAGAGAGAAATTCCATTCTTTACTTTTAAAATGTTTTAAATATAAATTATTATATATAGACGAATAGATCCAGCGTTTACTCTTGATGCACATACAGTAAAAAAAATCAGTTAAGATTGTTACTTGTATTGTAACGATTGTTTATTTGCATTGCAAAGGTTCTTGAAAAAATCTTCACAGTCCAACTCAGTCATAAAAAGGGTACGATTGTAACCAAAATTTTATGAAATTTTAAATATGACGTTCATCAACTGAAGCTAAATAAAGTGTATATCTTTAAAATTAAACCGACCAGTAGAACATCATACAGAAGCTTAAGTAATAATCTATATTTTATTATACAATTTCTTTATTAAATATAAATTACATACAATGTTTTGATACATTATGATTAAATGTAACAATATTAAGTTTATAGACTAATTCTTATAAATTATTTTAATATGGAGTACAATTTATTGGTAATTAAAAAGTCATAACATAATTTATGGAAAAAAATACAAAAACCCACTCGTAAAACTACAAAATTATACATATATAATACATAAATAACAATAAAAAAAATTTTAGAAATATAAAAACAAATACTTAATACTGTATGAATAAAACAAAAATATCGTGAAACACAAATATAGTAAAATCATTAAGAACTGTGAAGACAGACAAAATCAAATGTGTTGGTGAAAAATGATATGTTAAAGATTTTTTATGAAATGTGCCTCAAACATTTCACTGGCAATTTAAAGTTTAGTTTATTTGAAACATATTTGATTTTGTTTACATTGTGTATCAAGGAGATTGAGGAGAAGTTAACCATTTTGTTATGGTGTTTATTACTTGATTCTGTGATAATAATCTATATGTAATTAAATTTTATTGTGTGTATTTATTTAAAGTTTAACTATCACAGTTAAAAACTCACCAGGCATACAATAAAAATTAAGGGATTTATCATATTATTCTCCATCACAATACATCACCTATTGTGGAGGTTTTTTTTAATTGGACAAGATTTAAACTCATAACCAAGTAGTTTAACTATGCGCCTATCTTCTGAGATTTTACGATGATATTTATAATACTCGAAAATATTGATATTAAACAAAAAAATACCGATAATAAATTTAAGAGGGTGCGAATGCAATGTTTTTAACGGTGCATCGTATTGTTTTGCAATGTAATATAGGATGCGATATTATTTGGTTAATGTAGTGTGACTCTGGTAATTGTGAAGTGGTTTTTTTTAGTCCAAAGATATTAGAGAATGGTGGAAGTTCCTATCCAATATCCGGTAGTAAAGTGAATGACATCAGAGAACAGATGAGTCACGCCCGTTTGACCCCGACCAACTTTAATACAAGGGGAGAAAATATATTATTAAGTATTATAATTTAAATTTAACTAGTAACAAATTTAATATCCTATAACACCACAATCTGCAGCACAATTTTGTTGGTAATTAATTTTAAAGTTTTTTTTTGAACAGGGTGTAGGGGGTGGATAACATGAGGGGCTTCTTTCGCATTCGATTAATAGATTGATGAATGGAGTTTCTGTTAAAATGTCACCAGGGAGGGATAATAATGATGTTGTATTATGAGAAAAATAAATTGTGCACGCTTAACGAGGAAAAAATCCTATTGTGTGATGATACGATAGAAAAATGATCGAATACTACATTCATTAAATAATAACGACCTTTGTATATAAAAACAGCCCCGCGGACTCTTTTATTCAATTGAATATTTTTATTAAACATTTTTAGTAGCATATTCCACTTGTTAGCTATTTTTTGCGCTTTATATATTACAATTTTTTATATATATAATATAATAATAAACATCTTATGAATTATCGCTTAAGATTACCACTTGTTAGCTATTTTTTGCGCTTTATATATTACAATTTTTTATATATATAATATAATAATAAACATCTTATGAATTACGCTTAAGATTACAGAGTATAAATCCGTTTTCATTTAAATAACATGAAAATTTTTACATTAAAATTTTTTTTGCAATTTTAATTAATAAAAAGTACGGGGAAAACATAAAAACCCATTTAAAAATATGAGGATTAATAAATAACCACAACAATAAACTATACATTAACAAAAAATATTACAAAATATAATGCTTAAAACTAAATAACAGATTGTTTGGGTTTATTCGTGCTTTGTTTAAATATGTTTTTCAAAAATAATTTATTTAACAATAAACTATAATTTAATAAAAAATTAACCTAATTACTCATTATTTTATTCAAATTGGCAGGAAGTAGGTGTAGGTAATTTTTTTATTTATGTTCAAATACATCATAAATGATAATTTTACTATTGAATGACTTTAATAGATTTATTTTTATGGAAACAGGACATTTTCGTGATACAATTCTACTATCCATTTCAAGAAGAAGAAGAGGCTTTTCATTATACATTTGCAACTGTAGGAAATAAAAAATATTCGATTGATTTTAACGGTCTAATAAATGAGACAGTAATTACAGAGTAATTCACGTCACAAATTACACCAAATCAATATATTTTTTGTACTCGAAATTGTCACTTAAGGGAGTTTCGGGTCAATTTTATCAGTATTTTTTAGAGTGTGTTACATGTTGAATAGTTGACCCGTTGCCGCCCCATTAATTCGGTGGTTGTCTGAAAAAGCTATTTTACGTGATCGTACACGTGTGAATGTTACCTTTGACCCTCGCAATACAAAAGGACAACTTTATTTATAAGACGAATAGGAATATTTAGACCTTGTCGGTTTTCTATGTGTTAAATTTAGCTGTAAAATATGAGATCTCGTCATCGGCCATTAGGCCAGATCTGCAAGGGTGATATGCTGAAAGTGTATAATATGAAAAAGGAAGCAACCCATTTCTGAGGGAAATATCCACGTTGATAGGCATCAAACTAATTGCTTTCGGTACATGAAAACACATTTTATATGCATGCAAATAAATATTGGACAGGCTGACAGACGAGCTTATCAGATACGTCATTTTAGATCAACGTCAAAACAACGCATCCAAATTATTCACAATGTACAATATTTACGGGACGGTGCATACAAATTGACCATTTCAATATGGTAATATATTTATCAATTCAATTATATAATTTGGATCAACAATTAATTTATTACCAAAGTCCATATGTATATTAAGCACCAAAGCTTTTTTTGACGATTTTTGTATAGTAAAACAATGTGAAACGCCTTTTAGATTAATATAAGGCACTCTATTGTATTACGCATTAGGTATTTTTTACTATAAATATAAACGATTAGTTAAAGATATTCAATAAATAAACAAATGCACAAAAATGAAATATGCTATTTGAAAATATAAAAAAAATGGGCGGTTCTTTCTTATCCTTCATCCTTTAGACAGGGTGGACTTGAACTAATTAAAAATATTTTAGGGAATGATAAGGTATCGCAAATATTAGCGAAAAAATAAACTAAATAAATATATTTTTTAAATATGACGACTCGTCAGCGCACCTGGGCGAACTCTTTTCCACAAATTCTGCCACCTATAGGGCTTGTTTAGGAGCCTTAACCTTATATAGTAACATATAAATTATTGCTTCCTACACCATATTTTATTTTATTTTGTATACATTCTATTTTTGTTTTAACCTTTTTTATTATTATTATTATCTTGTCTAAAAAAGCTCTTCTGAGCGTTTATATGGAAGTAAATTAATATTTAAAAATATTAATGACGTATTTAAGAGAGACAATACAAACTCGACTTCACAGTCAATACCGAGTACTTCCCAGAAACAGCTAATCACAAAATAGTGACCTAAACTCAATTCCAAAAGGACTATTATATATTTTATAAAGCAAAATAATATATTTTCTTTAAATAACCATTTGTCAACTAGTAATTTCTGTTACCATTGTAAAATAAAAATTGATGAGTATATGTAACATCCAGTTATAATAGATAGTATATTTAAAATACATTATGTTTGTACATTAACAACCTTAAATTGGCTGTCACGGCTTGTAATATTAATTGTAGTCGTGATGCATGAAAATCATATTGTGTAATGTCATATAAATAAAATGATCCAACAAAGTGCCTCCGTAATAAAAAGTCTCATAATCAATTTGCCTTACACGAATTATGCCCGCATATGAAGTCCTTCATAATTAGTATAAGCGATAATTCTTTTTTATTAAACGGCTACATTCATATTGCGATATAAAAGTCATGATAATTGATAATTTACAACACATAAAAGCGAATGTGCCACTAATTGATGACGCCATAGAATAAGGAAGTTCACATATTTAATAACAATTAAAAATGTAAAGGAGGTAAGGTATCAATTTTTGAGAAGGACCCAAGGGGCTTTTTTACAACGTTTTTTAATTCATGCTCTAACGATGATCTCAACTATTATTATTCGCCTTACAATCCAGGAAATCACAGTAAACCTGGATCAAGATGATCGATCGGAATCTTATTAATATTATTGTTGACTTTGTGTAAATGTAATAAATAGCATAATTGATAATACAAATAAAATAACAAAAATTAAAATCTATACATAAGACAGCTTTTTGGATTAGTATAAAATATGGTGGTGTTAGCCTTAATATAGTTATTGCAAAGACTTTATTTTATTTTCACGGTGTAGAAATATGTTTCCCTTTTCAACGGGCAACGGCTGTGAAAATGCCAAATACCACTGCCAAAGAGAATAATCATCATCATAAGCACTCCAGTTCAGTGATGAACTTCCACTTCAATCTTCCACTTATTTCTATTGGAGGCCGCGCTCCTCCAGTTATTAATACCTAAACTCCTAACTACCTTATAAAATTCGTCCGCCCACCTTAGCCTAGGTCTACCCTGCCTTCTCTTACCCACAGGCTTGCTGGATAGTATTTCCGAAACTATCCCTCCTGCTCTTTAACCCAACCTAATGTTAAAGCCCTAATAAACTGCACTACGTTCACGCTCTTATATAATGAGTAAATCTCATGGTTCCGTCTAATTCTAAATAGTCCCGGTGCCTCCTGAACAGGACCCAAGATCCTCCTAAGGATCTTCCGCTCGAACCTAAGTAGCCTATCCTCTTCAGTTTTGGTAATAACCCATGTTTCTGCACCGTAAGTTAGTACAGGCCTAATTAGCATTTTTTATAATTCTACCAGAGAATAATAACCATAATCAAAACATTTATCCATAAGTTGATCTTGCTATCAAATAATGTGAATTGCATTAGTTGACGCATGATCTATAAATTCCTGGGACAGACACGGTGGGAACCTAAGTATTTAAATGAAATCACGTCCGTTGATGCAATAGGAAGATCAGAGGTCATATAGAAGCAATTGTCAGAGGTAACAAGTGTATAGTAGTGAGGTATAAAAAGAGGCCCCAAAAAGATGATCGTGGCGGGCGGGCACAGTACTTACTCGTTGAGGCCACACGAAATCAATAAGACCGCTAACCGGTAATTTGGTTTAGTAAATTGCGGACGTGCCCCTCGTAATGCCTTACATACATACATATATCCCCATAATAATATTCTATAATACAGGATTCATCAACAAGTGGGTACAGCCTAAATAGATTTTACACGTAATTCCACCGTACTGAACCCTTCGTGAGTATTTTTATAAAAATATATATACCAATCTTCCAAGAGGGTCTTTTTTGAGAGGGTTTTTTATACACAACAACGTGTTAATTAATTGTCTGTCGGTGATCTAAATTATTACTAGTTACACAGGTCACCGAATTAATAATCAGCATTTACCTTACAAAACAGGGAATCAGACTAAACCTGGACCAAGACCCGATCTCCCAGTCGTAATAATCGATAAAATCAATTAAATTTTTTTTGAGTTGAGTGGGATTTGAACCCATGACCTATTCATTTATTTTTGCCATAAGATTCCACTCATGTATGAAACACCGCTGCTTAGATTCTTTTCACCAAAAATTACAATTAATATTAATATATACCTAATTATCATAGAGATGAAATATATCTATGAATCATATAAATAATTCTGTTATTACGATTGGCTGATCTGGAAAAATATTAATAAAATCCCGATCGATCTTCTTGATGTAGGTTTACTCTGAATTCCTGAATTGTTAGATAAATGCTGAGTCGTTTATTATGTGGGGCAGAGCCGCCCTGTCGGTGAACTGTGTTACTTGTAATAGTTAAGATCACCGACAGACAATTAATTAACGGGTTCTTGTATCTAAAAAACCAAATTTGTAAAAACACTCTTAAACGCCTCTCTTATATAAATAAATTAGTGCACAGCAATCAGAGTAAACCTGGATCAGAAGCCTTAACCAGAGCATTACACTGGTTTTATATAATATTTTTATAGAACTATTGACTGAAATTACAATATTTAATTTGTAAAACCTTTCGATCAGGATTTACATATTATTTCTACTGGTTATAAATTAAAATATTTTATGGATAAAGATACTTAACAGTCAAACCGACCACTCGAAAATTCCCATGCTGGTTAAATATTTTTTATTGATAGTGAAAAAAATGCGAAAATATTTCTTGTTATATAAACATTCGGAATACACATTCTGATCAGATACAAAAATTTCGCCAACAATGCACGTTATTTTGACAGAAAGATTTTTCAAATGATGTTCATGTTTGAAAACAATGAAAGGAATGAGAAATACTAACCGCGGGGCATTATATCGATATTATGTATGATATGATATAAGAAGCGAACAAATAAAAAAGATCTATTATTTCAAGCTGTATTGAGAACAAGTCACGTATTTATTAATACTATATAATATAAAATGTGGATGTATTTTACTGGCTTGCAAGAATTTTATGGATATTTTCACTTCATAAGACACGGGATGGTAGCTGTGCAAATATTCGCAGCTTGTCTTATCTTCCATATTGTTATCGAGAGTAGGAAAATATAAGATTATGTGCAAGGAATATTGAGAAGATAAATAAATACCTGTAGGATAGAAATAGTCTAGAGATCAAACAGTGTGGGGTGACATACCTGAAATAGATTTAAAAAAATATATTAAAATATGCATTTCATAATCATTAGGTTCATCAATCGATCAACCTTATTTTATTTTCTATTTACAAATACAAATAAATATTTAAAAAATGTGAAAACTAAATTGTTACCGATCAAATCCAACTTAAAATTATTATTGTGATGGAATATTCAAATAAGCTTATATCAAAAACAGAACAATGTAAAAAAGACATATGTATATAAATATACAAGAAATAAGTAACAAATAAAACTAAGTGAGTAAACTAAAAAAAAATACTTTTAAATTTCCCCTAATTTGGTTAATGGGGACAAAATATCGTTTATTTTAAGAGCATTTATATTAAAATATATGACTAGATTTATTTTATTTATTATTTGACATGAAATTTCCACTATTGAATGCTATATTGTAACTGATTTTGAATTAATTGGTGACAAAATATGAGACATTATTGAGTTGGTTCAATTGAATGGTAAAATTTAAACTCTGTTAATGACAAGCTAAGACTTGACTCAAAGTCAATGTACATATTATAATTAATTATATGATATTTGTTTTTTTTTATTTATTTGACGTTTTTTTATATTTTATAAACTATCTTAACGCACTGGATTATCTGTAAGGTTACAGTGGGTGTAGTTTATGTATATGTAAATAAATAAATTAATTAATTACGTAATTATATTTTGATACAATCAATGGTTTTTAAAATATTTTAATGGAATTCTATTAAGAATTTGATGTTAATCTTTATAGAATGAGTGTTCTTACATTTATTATTCACTATGATTATCAAATATTTCGTGGTGCAGAAGTACATATTCTAATTATTTACCCCGTTCCAATAAATTAAGGATATTTGTATATGTTTCCAAAATATACATTGTTCGACCTCTCAGGACATCCTTAGAGATGAGATGAATCCGAAATGTCATCGTGTTGCTATAATAAAATATAAAAAACGACAGTACAAAAGAGCCGCAAAACAACACCGAAATCAATTTGTCGCCAGCACCGTGCAAAATCGACATACACGACCGCCTTTTTTATAACCTTTCTAACACAAAAACACATATTTATTATATGTTGTATGTCTGAATGTAAAATGAAACCTGCGAGAGACCGAACATTAAGGCAACCGTGACTGACAACTTCAGACCGAATGCACTCCGACAAAACGATCACAATAAAATATTTTGAAACATAAAATAATTTCGAGTGTCTCAATATTATTTATAATATACTAATAGTAATATTATAAAATCGCCCGTTTCTCTGCCGCACCTGGACATCACAATAATGTATAAATTATTTCAATGAAGAATTTAGAATGTACATTGAATAAAGTGTCTTCAGCATGCGTAAACCTTTATATGGATCAATGTTGGATATTCACAAACTATCCAGGAATGCTAACCCAAACAATCGAGTATTCAAAAATGATCACATTTATCCATAATAAACATATTCTGGAGTCTCATTCCGCCAATATACGATGTACGTAATGGATAAATAATCGCATCGAGATTTATGACCTCTACACGGTATTCATTTTTAGGTTTTGCAATTTATTCTAATACAAGTATATAAATATCAGATTCCTTATAACTCTGAGAGATAAATAAGAAGCTTTGTAAAAGAAAAATAAAAAAATATGAATATTGCAATACACAGGTACACATGAACAGATGGACACTCTGTAGAAACAAAGGAAGAGACAGATAAAGCAGGTCATTATCTGCCTCTTTGACAGCTCATTCATTCAAAAGGTCAACACCCCAGTTGACAGGTTAATGGGGCATTGAACTTATTATTACAATAATCATATATTTATTTATTTCCATATAAACGCTGAGGATCGCTTTTTATAGAGAAGACAAAAACAATAACAATAAAAAAGGTTTAAAAACAAAAATGAGAAGAACATTTATAGAAATAAATAATAGTATTATAAAAAAATGTAAATGTAACAAAATAAAGTAAGGCGTGGGAAGCAATAATTTATATGTTACAAATTATATTATAAGGTTGCTCCTAAACAAGCCCTATAGGTGGCAGAATTGGCGGAAAAGAGTTCACCCAAGTGCGAAAATTTGTTGCCTGGTCGTTGAGGCCTGTTCATAGGAGAATAAAAGAGGTAATTGGATGAGTAATACAAATTTTGGCGGGGTATACGTACAAAAATAAAATTTTCAATAGCGATGCTTTATTATCAGCGAATCGTCTCTTTAGTTGTAATCAGTGTGTGTGTGTGTAATAATATTTTGTGATGATCCTGTCTGATTTGAATTTATGCAAAGGGGTAAGTTTACTAGAGTAGTACAGCGGCGTCGTTGGGTACTTACTGTCAAATTGGCTTCCGTTAAGAACGAGTTTATATGTGTATCAAATATATAACTGAAACTACAACTACATCTTGTTAGAAGGGTGCATAACGCAGGATTCTCAATGTAGACTTTAAATAAAAAAATAATCCATTAATAACGCATGCCGACATTTTTGTGTTACTCAACAAAAGTCTTAGACTCGGTAGCTAAGAAGTGTCACTTTGGATGGTTGGTTGGCCGGGTTAGGTTGTCGAGGGTAGAGGGTTGTTTGAGTGTAGATGCACACCGGTCGCTTGTTTGCTGCATACAAAATGTGGGCTAGATTGGCTTTCGAGTGCTCTGTAAAGCATACCTTATACAAGAAGCCTTTCATCATCATCATCACCACCAGCGTGCACTCTTATTCCGAACCCTTTCTACATATTCACCATACCTCACTACTACTTATTATTGCCATTTACATAACATTATATAGGTACTTAAAAGTCCACATGATTGAAAATAACATGGGGTTATTGGATCATCAATAGTATTGATGATGGTCCGTTTTTGTTATGATGCTGGTAATATCCAAAGGGTTGTAGCACAATTGAAATACTTGACTCGGGTACTAGGCTATTGTATTGGATATTCATTTGTGATAAAAATGATGATAATAATAAGAGTAGGGCCCCGTAAGTGACAGGTAGTATCCTCAGCAAGCAAGCAGCAGCCAATGAGGGTGTATGAAAAGATATGATGGAAGTACTTCACTTCAGCGAACAGCATCAAGGGGATGAAGCCCCAGGTTACAATTAACCAGAACCAGAACTCGACAACACTCAACACAACGACCAATTGCAAACAACAAATTACTTTCTTTTACCATCTCATTTGGAAATTAGCTTTCTCATTACGATAATGGTTGCAATTACATATAAAATATTCTAAAATCGAAAATGACGCTTTTTTTAAAATAAACATTTCTCCGATTGAATGATTGACGGGTGCAGTCAATTAATAATGCAGATATTTGGTGAATGAATAATAACGATAGATAGACTAAATATAGAGTATTAGATCCTCCCCGGGCAGATGGCGAATCATGATTATTTAATTCTGTACTCGAAGGGATGTCATTGTCTGCGAAGGGGTGAGTCTGTCGCTAACTTTCGCAAGGGTTGAATCCGCTTGTCTACGTAATTGTTATCAACATTCAATAAATACTTCCAAGATACTTATGAATTAGATTTTAATTGGACGAATAAAAGATACAAAATACAATGGTAACCAAAAAGTGCAGTCTGGGCCCTGATGATGCGGATTCATTAATCATTAAATACATTAGCGACCGATGACAGCAGGCAAAGCCACTGGCAAGTTGAACCGACAAAAGTTGGCCTTTGAACAGCGAAACTTGCACAACTTTGATTCGAACGGACGGTCATCTTTGTTGGGTCATCGGGATCGGAATAAAATATATGCCTAACATCAGTAGTTCGGACTACAATGCAATCACCGACTCTTTGTGGCAAGAAAAGCCTCCACAAAGTGTCCGAGTCTGGGGTATAAAAAACCATAAAAAGTTCGGATCACGTCCTTCCACATCCTAATTGATTAGCGATGGAGAACTCCCATACGGATGACCACTAAACCAATAAATACCTACATTCGACCCTCATCAGCTCCATGTTTAGACACACACCATCACGTAGGCCTGTGAAGAGACACGCAATAAAACGTCCATTCGGATACTGGCTACATAAAATATCAAATTAAACGATTTATCGTTATCAGGTCCAAGCACGGATGTATATTACAATCACTTAAATTCTAAGTTTGGAACTACGAAATGTGTTCACATATTTACTACACTAATCTGACGGAAAGATGGTTGTACTTGTTGATTGTCGGCGTTAACTTTAAAGCACAGGTGAGTTATTCTATTGTCGTATCTTAATACATAAAGGGAGCAACAGAGTGAAGACCGTAGTTACAGATTCAACATTCGCAAACAAAGTTGTATATTTCTACACCACAGAATCTTCCACAAATCCCAAAGTTGGTGGGTGTTCGGGACATATCCTTCACTTCTTATCTGGTTACCATCCTTGCCAGAGGGGATGAAACTGACAAACGTACGTAGTTATGAACCCACCTGTACATACGTACATATATACAGGTATACCACCCCAATAGTGCACCTCCTCACTATGAATACGTGATAGATATGGAATATTTCAAAAGGAAGTCATATTCACATTTCTTCAAAGAATACCAATATCCATCATCTTAACATAAAGTGAATAAATCAATTTTGATAATAGAATTGCTTTATTTAGTAAAATAACAAACAAGTGCTGCCTTATCACCACTGCGGCTTCGGATCTCCCGTAATGCTCTAGTGGTACTGCAGTGTGATATAATAATATAATATATATTTATGTAAAAAAATATACAATTATTGTTCTGATAAAATACTTAATGAGGGTGAAATTAAGCGCACAGACATGTTCTAAATACTTGTTTTAACATGATGATTATTATATTTTTGATAAAGGTTACATTGAATTATTCATTTTTAACAAAAGCCCATCTGTGACATAATTGATGACAAAAAAAAATACAGAATAAAACAGACAGCTTTATGAACTCAAATACTTCTTAGATTTGGAATAACACATTATTTATTAATGGATTTGATAAGAAGTCAGTCTTTTTGTTAAAATATCTTTTGCTCAAATTTGTGATATTCATAGTAGCATTAAGCAAGTGAATTTTATTTTACTAAAAAGTTTCAAAATATATTGATTGAGGGCCTCAAGTTCACTTGTTGTGGATAGGAATATTAAAAAAAATCGATTTAAAATACAACTCGCCAGCGTGATAGCTCAGGTGATAAGACGCGTGGCTACAAATACTGTGGTCATGGGTTCAAATCCCACTCAAGTCAAGATTTTTTCTAATTGATTTGATCGGTTATTACGACTGGGAGATCGGGAATAATATTAATAAAATCCCGATCGATCGTCTTGATCCAGGTTTACTCTGATTTCTTGAGGTGACCTGTGTAACTAGTAATAGTTAAGATCACCAACAGACAATTAACACGTTGTTGTGTATAAAAAAAACCCTTTAAAAAAAGCTTCATCAGAGATGTAGGTTCTCTGGTATTCCAGACGACTGTTTTCTCTTAATAATAAAACAAAAGAGCCGCCTTGTGGCCCAGTGGTTAGTGTAACGGATTCGTGAGTGAAGACTCCCGGGTTCGATTCACGGCACCGGAGTCACTTGGTAGATCTAGCTTAGCAAACTAGATCTTAAGTACTCATTGCTGTGTGGTGGCCTGGGAAACCATCTCTACTATATTCTCCCGTAAAGGCCAAGGTGGCCTGGCCAACCCCTTATAAAGGGACTCCCGTCAATAGGGAAGGTGTCACGGTATTATTAAATAAAGCAAAAAAAAAAAAAAAGAATGGCGCGAAAAGGGTTATCGGGGTGTTAAGCATACATACATATAAATTTATATTTGTGGGGTATATTTGGATTGACCTGTAATTTAATATAGGAGTGTACACATAATAGGTTTACAGATTCAATATGTGTAGAATATAAAAGTGAGTGTGGAGATTGTAAGCGCGGAGAGAGGAGCATTGTTTGGGTTTTGACATTTTCAGTGATCGTGTTTACAGTCTGGCGTCCATCCGATGTAAGAAAGCCTTCGGGGAATGGATGTATCGAGAAATATAAATACATATAAGTATTGTATGTAGTATGGTATGTGTGGACAAATGGGTCTTTGGCGTGTACAAATAGCGTCACTGAAAGCGATTCACAATAACACCGAGAACGAGAGGTCGAAGTTAACAAGGTACGGCTTTCACTAACCAAACAGTTCCTTGCCTTAACTCTCAGTCCTGCTCTAACTCTAACTCCAGTTCTACTCCTCTATATTATTATGTGCATACGACCACCTTCCACCCTATTTGAACAGGGTGGTTGCCTTTCACACTGCACATCGTCGACCTCAACATTGAATAAGATGTGTCACTTTTTAACATAATATCCCCATAAAGTTCATATATTTATACAGGATGGACTTGGTATAACTGACAATATTTTAGGGGGTGATAGGGTATGGCAATAATAATTGAAAAAAAAAAAAATATTTTTTTAATAAAAAAATATTTGGTTATTTAAAAATTAAAAATATTAATCAGCTGTTTCTGTGGAGTACTGAATGTCACGTGTGTATTGTGTCTGTTATACGTAATCAATATTTTTTTTCGTTTATATTTGCGATACCCTACCACCCCCTAAAATATTCTCGGTTATTTCAACTCCACCCTGTATATTTAAAATAAATCACCGACAAAACTAAATATACATATTGGCTTTTAGTCAGTTAGAATATTTAAAGGGGGATAATTTATTATAATATATTTAGTTACTGTCATACTGATATTTTATTATTATATTAGTCAATAATAAATTATTAGGTTTTACTGATCTACTGATTAAAAATAATTTCAATATTTCTCATATTACAGTCCCGCCTAAATTTTCCATTTTATCCACAGTATTCCTTGTCAAATTACATATTTTATTCTCCCTTGAATTGGCTGCAACGACTTGGCAAGGAATTTGCGCACCTGGGTGATCTCTTTTCCACCAATTCTGCTACCTACAGGGCTTGTGTAGGAGCGATCTTAAACATATAGTAACACATAAATGATTGCTTTCTACATCTTAATTTAATTAACTTAATTTTATTTTATTTGCATTCTACAATACATTTTTGGTTATATAATAGTATAATTTATTTTTTATATACTTTTCATGTTAGTTTTAAACCTTTTTTATTATTATAATTGTTTTCTGTAAAAAATCTAATATAAGCGTTTATATGCAAATAAATTTAAAAAAATTTACAACTTATTATATAATGTAGTAGTATATCTATAAAGTTTAGGTTGATATATTATAAAAAAAAATTAACCTATTTTATTATGCATATTGGGATTTTTTTTTGGGATTTTGGGATACGTAATTTTATTTAAATAGTTGCTTATTTAAAAGTTAAAATTGAAAGTTTATAAAAAACAAGATAAATACAAAAAAATCTTTCTACATGTACAGAATATTTAATAAAAAAACTTGGGTTTGTTTGGAATTATGTATTTTAAATTGCAGGTTGAGTACCTCTTCTATGAAGTATTTTATTCAAAATCTCTGTAATGTAAAGCTATTGCCATAAAAATAAAAAAACTCACACAATCTTTTACATAACGTATGCAAAGGGTAATGCAAAGCCAAGTACAAAGTTTTAAAACTCCTTATATACTTTTTACAAATATATATACTCTTTAGATGGGAACCAAGAACAAAGTAAATAGAAACAATCTTTATTAAATTTCCACGTGTTTCTGGGGCCGTTTGAAAAAAGATTTATGGTAGCAAACATAAAATTCCAGTACAACAAGAGAGAGCATTTCCCCAGAGACTAACAACCGACCAACTTCTTGTCCTTCAAACTTCGAATAAATTTATAAAAAAATTAGATAATATATTTTTTTATTAAATAAACGAAGAGATTATTTAACAATTTTGTGTTGGATGAGGATATTTTAAATCTTTAATATTTATATAAAATATAGAGAAAATTATATAAGTTGAGACTGAAACTTCTCGGAAAAGATAAGAATGTAGTATTAATGGGGGAGGCAATATTATTGATAATAATATAAGAGGTGTCGCGAAGCTGCAGGTGGTGGCCGCCCCCATAACGCCCCTTAGACCAAGTGATTGATGACGTCTAAGGGTGAAGGAAAACTACCCCCGATACGAATCTTTAATAACAACGACATACACAAAGTGGGGACAAATTGTTTGTTTTTTAAGCCCCATCATCACCTAGCACACTTTAATATTTATAAAATTAAATATTAAAGGAACCATTAATACGTAATTACATAAATAACATGACTCGTTACACCTTTTAAGCGTTGGCACGGTCCGTTACGGTAGGTCATCAGAAATGAAAAGCATGTGATTCTATAATTTTTAAATATGATTTCATGAAATAAAAACAATGTTTTTGGGGCTTTAGTATAATTTATACATATTAATTTTAAGATCACCAAACTAAAGATAAAATTATTAGAATTAAATTATTTACGAATATTCTTACTAAAAATAATTGGTGTTGATGATGCTTTAATACATGTAATAAAGTCAGTAGTTTATTTCATATAATCTTTTTGAAACTATTTGACCCAATCAGAGATCTTACATATTTTAATATTATATAAAAGTGTATTAAAGCGAAACAATTCCGAATAAAATTAATAATCTCTATATACCAACCATCTTGATGGTTATTAAAATAGTAAAAAAAAGAAAATGTAATATTCTATTAGTCCTATTGTTGGTGATAGTATTAGGTAAATGCTATTTATTACTATTTACTATTTTGTTTTGTTTTTTTTTTGTGTTTTTTGATAGAAATTTTTTTTTTTTAAATTTTAATCCAATTCCAATAATAGGAACAATAAAACATGTAATTAAAATTCTCTAATATTTTTTTCAAATGTGTGTAGAGCAAATATCAAACTTTAACCATAAGCAAAAATCAACTAACTCTCTACAATCATAAGAAACAAATATTCAATTTGATATTAAGTATCCGCTTTACTCAATAGTCAAAATTATATTTTCCCCTCTAAAAGCACATATTTATATCAATTATTTATAGAATATAACAAAGGTTGTGTAGTAGGCAATGTAATTTCTACAATTTATTGAGGATGAAGTCTTTTATATGGTCGATTTAGATGATTAAAAACTCGTGATAGATTAGTATTTTTCATTCATCACTTCAAAAAGAAGTGTACGTCTAAATCACAATCGTATAAATATATTGTAATTGTAGTAAGAGGGTGGTGAATACCCCAAAATAGCCGGCGATATATTACTTTAGTGTGGGGTAGTAACTGAGCATTAGCAAATTACAAATACTATATACAGCATTTGTATGATTTTCAGACTAAAAGAGACACGACATAAAATTGATGATATCCATTAGCCATTGGCATTAGTCAAATGACAACAGATGATTGCCGATCAAATAGCAGACCGTATTCAACTACTTTACTAATATTATTGCTGCTCGATTGAGTCTTTCTCAAATAAAATGTGATATGAACATAAATACGATATCAAAATATTGGGTTACTATTGAAATAAGGCTTTGTAAATGATGAATAATAAATGAATTATTAATATGACTAACGCAGCTTTTAACAACATTATTAAAGTAGTGCATTATTATAATTATAATTATTAGACCATTATTTTCATTGAAAATGAAGTGGTCTACTGCACGTTAAGTTCTTTAATAATTAACATGGTAATATAAACATTTACATGTATATTTAGACATTTATCGTGGATTTTACTAAAAGACATATTACTAAAATTACTGAATTTTTACCTTCTTTATTAATATATTAATGGAGATTAATGACATAGGTCCCATAAAACCATTAATTATAATTTTGTTTGCATTATGTTTTATATATACTCCTGTTTTTTTTAATATATTACCGCTTAAAAGAGTTTTTTTACAGACAAGACAATGATAATAATAAAAAGATATAGAAATGTATATAAAAATAAATCATAGTATTATATAAAAATGTATGTTTTTATAAATACTCATGTAATTTTAATTTTAGATTTAGTCTTGTCAAAAGGCTTAAGACTCGTAGGAATTTTTTTAATATTGTGAACTTTCAAACTCGTCGATATAATCTAAACACGTCATCATTTTAATCTAATAAAATTAGATTGTCAAAAAAGCATTGAGACTTACTGTTATAGCTGAGAAATAATTTAAAGAGAATTTCTTCATTCAAAAGTGTGTAATACTCCGTTAAGTTTATAGATTCAATCCTAAAGAGGTTCAGTCGTAAAAACATAACTGTTTAGAACAAGATGCTGTGGGGGCAATAATGTGATTGTTATACCATAAAAACCAAATAAAACTTTGATCATGATCGTTGCATGTTGGGTTTGAAATCAAGTATTATATATTTTAATTTTGTTTAATATTTCGTGTTTGGTGCAGCGAGTGCATTTACATATTTGTGTACGATTTTGGCCACTGTTTATTGAATCGATGATATCGGATGCACATAAATAAGGGGATTATTGTGGGTGTCGGGAACAATGTGAATGAAGATACAACAAATAAAAATATCTTTCAGGCCTTATATTAGCCATGTGGGTGTCGAGTACAACAGCGTTTGGTTACATGTCGATACAGAGACACGACCTTATATGAAATTCGGCAGCCATTATCTATAAAGCCTACATTTAACAGTCAACCACTGTAGTATTCAGCTTTTCATTAGCACCAATTTTTTTTTTAAAAAACCCCATGCATGATGATGAACAACCGCATGTCCATCTGGAAAGTACACACACACACACACACATATATATATATATATATATATATATATATATATATATATATATATATATATATATATATATATATATATATCCATTAGTAGTCATTTAAATTTTATTACAGATCTACTGAATATTATATTTATATGAGCTAGAGCGAGCACAATTAGCGATGGCAATTTTCAGACAAATATTAAAAAAAAATACTTTTCGGAAGAATTGTAATTTTCGCAATGAATGTGGATCGTAATGAATATAATTATTTTATTTTTTTAATTAATTTAAATATGAATAAAACTTTACTTTATACATATTACGGCAGATACAAATTTAAGAAATAACCACTAGATTATTTGAATAACTAGACTGTTTGAATAACCAGACTGCATATTACTAGCTATAAGTTATATCTTGATTAGAATTTATTGGAAAGGTTTGATCTAATTTCTCATAAAAAATTGGACAGTGTGAAATTATCATCAAAATAAAAATCAACGTCATACCTAAAATTAACAAAAATTACATTTTATGTCAATACTAACTAAAGTGATCATTTTGTAGCTGAAAAACAAGAAATATCAATTTATTATTAGTTCCAAATAAATATATTGGAATGAAAATGCAGAGGCAGTGTTCACATTGTTCGCCCACGCAAGTACTAACCGCCTTCAGTGCTATTTAATCGTCAAACACACAGTATTTAGTATGAGCAAAAAGGGTTTTATATATTTAAATATTGTATGTTTGCATCCGATTGTAACTTTCATACACAAACATACTTGATGTAACAAATATACCATGTGCGATTGACACAGTCCAGTGTTGGATGCACCGGCTGCCGTTACTGCATATATCCACTATATTAATATTATATTATTATCAATAATAAATTATATTAAAGCAGCAGCTCGAAAGAAACATTATAAATATACCTATACACAGAGGAAACCTATTGAAGGAACTTTCAATCTTATCTGGAAATATATGTTCAAGTATTTTATTTATACGAGTCCACATGCTAGACATTTTCATTTTAATCCAATTTCCAGCACACAACATACATTTTACTTAATATAAAAATACCTGACATAATATTCTTTATTAATAAATAAATTTGGATAGAAAAATTCATACTCGTGTATACAATACAAGTTGGACTTAATAAATAACGTAGAATATTTTAGGGGGTGGTATGATATCACAAGAATAAGTTAAAAAATATATTAAATATATGTATATTTCTTATGTGAAGCAATAGTGACTGTCGCATGTGAATTATGTCTGTTAAATACGTAATTAATATTTTTAATTATTTTTTTCGCTTGTATTTGCGATATTCTACCACCCCCTAAAATATTCCATCCTGTATACTTGAATCTCCTTATTTTATATTATGGAGTAACTACATTTTATTTTATTACATTTATGTATATGTTATTTTTTGGTCTGATTTGTTTACATTTAAGTTTTTTTACTTACTACAGGTAACCTAACTAACCCAATTCTCAATCAAAATAAAAACATGGAGTAAAATGGTATTTGACTGTTATTATTTTGTTTGATATTTTTGATTTTTTTTATTTAGATATCTATTTAACTATTAGAGTGACACAAATCGTCGACAGGAGAGTTCTGTTCGATTTTGATGATTTTTCTTCATGAATGATATTAATTTTAAATCCTTATTTTATTTCAAAAACAGTGGTTTTACAGGAGAGCACTTTGAATGTTTTGAAAATTAATTTCTGAGATATTAACAAATCGTGTTTAAAATTTTCACGTCATATTGCTGGACCAACTAATAGGATAAGCAAATATGAAAAAAAACATCCATTCAATAAGATTTAAAAATATTTCGAAAGAGGTAAAAAGAAAATTCTTATTTTTTTGAAATAACACATTGTCGCTTTAAAGGTGCGACATGTTATAAATGTTTTTCAATGAATTATAGTAAGTAGAAGAGACGCGTGCTTGATGAATATATAAAATCGATTTCACCTGATGGGTATATAATAAACATATGCAAATGGAGGTATTTTTCAGGTCGTATGTTTGGTTGACGCCCTGTTTTAATTACATTAATTGTGTGCGAGCGCGACATGGTCCCACAAGTAATCTACCACTACTATATTTTATACACTGATACCACTACTATATTTTTCCGCAAGGAAGTATTATCGCTCCTTATCTTTTCAATCTCTTCATCCATGACATCCCTATTCCTCGTAATTGCTCCTTAGCTCTTTACGCGGATGACACCGCTATCTTCACATCATCTTACAGATTAGACACAATTCGTAGACGCCTCCAAGCATCTGTAGACCTATTAACACAGTATTACTCTCGCTGGAAATTAAAACTCAACGAGAGTAAAACTGAAGCAATAATATTTACTAACAAAAGAAAGCGATCCCACATCCCCCCTCTTAGTATCAATAACGAACAAATTCCTTGGCTCAAAGAAGTCAAGTATTTGGGAGTTATCCTAGACTCCAAGTTGAACTGGTCCAAGCATTTAAAATATGCTGTGGACAAGAGCAACCTGGCTATTAACACCTTATATCCACTTATTAACAGGCGTAGTCAGCTGTCACCCAAGAATAAGCTACTTCTTTATAAATCAATTATCAGACCGATTCTCTTGTATGGATGCCCAGCTTGGTCTACTGCGGCAAAAAAGTCATATTAATAAAATTCAAATTGTCCAAAACAAGTGTCTTAAGATGGCCTTAGATCTTGAACCTGGCACATTTCTTAAAGAAGTCCACGAGGACATTAAGTTAAAAATGATCAAAGCAAATATCGCAGATTTGAGTAAAAAACATTACACTAAAATGACTAACTTCCTGACTAACCCAATCATAAGACATGTAAATAAAACCAAATATGCCTCGAGGAAACGAAAGTTCATTTTACCAATGGACTTCCAAAACTGATATTATTTTTAAAAATAAAATAAAATTTCCAATTATCCACTCAACTCAAATTTGGTTTTACCCAAACAAATTGTTATTTAGTTTTTAAGCATTATATTTTGTAACTGTTTTGTTAATATTGCTTTTTATCGTTGTTATTATTTATTAATCTTCAAATTTGTAAATGGGTTTTTATTTTTTTCCCATTCTTTCTATAATTAAATACTTACCCATGTCAAATTTAAATAAAACATTCTCATGTTAGTTATAGGTAAAAAGATGTAAACACTTTGTACACCTAAGTCTATTTCCAAAGATGTATTGTTCTATCAATCAATGTAAAA
>JAGTTH010002180.1:52232-66898 GCA_022606485.1 Agraylea sexmaculata
GAAATAAAAGTTCTCATATAATATTTGCAAATATACTTCTTAACCAGCTACACGCGAATTAATGTGTTATTAAAATTGTAAATACATTAGGTATATTTGTAGTGTTCAGGTTATAAAATCCGGCAGCTTTGTTTGGTTTTCGGTTGAAAGCACGAAGCTTAACATTGGAATTTTAAGTTAGGACTCATGATATTTTCCCCATATTATAATATTTAACCCCTCACTTTTCAGTTTGGGGAATTTGAGAGCGAGGTCCTGTGTTTGAATTGTCGATATGCATTTAATCTCTCAAAAGTGGTTTCGTTACGAATAAACATACCGATTGTGTTCTACAAACATTGTATTTTGGATAATGTGCATTTTTCAACGGAATTATCTTGAAATATCACTACTATTATGTACGGTCGTTTAAAGAGTCGGCTTTATATGAATGGATTACACTATGAGTGAATATAAAAGATTGTGAATTATTTATAAAAACTGGGAATGGGTTTTACTTCAATTATGATTATGCAATCATAAAAAAGGACATCTGCCTTCATGCATATAATATTTAAACCCACAATCTTGTATTACTTTCCAGCAAAAAATATCATATTTTTAATAAAAAAGATAGGTTCGTTTAGGTTGGGTAACTGGTTCAGTTGCAAAATACATATTTTGACGTATTCGAGCCCTGCAACGATTTTCTATATAATATTGCTTTATCATTTGATTATTGTATTATTTTATTTCAACTCACTTATATTTACACAAGAAATTACGATTTTAAAAAATAGTAATTTTATTTTTATTATAAGATTGTTTTGTCCCGTCCGAAAATTCAAATAGAATAACATATTTTACCATATAATAATGCAATATAATTAAAATGAAAGTAGTGCAGTGCTCTACAATTGTAAACAATTAAAACCGGTTTTTTCACCCTCTTAACATACATATTTATAAAAGATAAATAAATCAATAATCGGAGTTACCACAATTTGTAAGTGTACAGTAATTGTATTAATACAGTTTTTATAATATGCATATCAAATGATGAGAAAAAACAAGTTTCTTGCTAGTCAGTAACATTATTTTTTTGTCTTAGTTAAAAAATATTATTGGTTTTAAATAAATATAAGAATACAAGATTTTAAACCATACGATTGTGGAAAGCGTGCTGTTTTTTTTTACATTGCCAATTACAAATACAACAATTTTCAAATTGCCGAATATTTATATAGGTGGAATTAAGTTCCACAATTTTTAGTCGCTATAAACAAGTCATCTACAGAGACATCTATTACTAGACCAAACAAAAAATATCATTAATTATAATGAATTTATGTATTGATATTACAAGATTTAGAATAAAAGTGTGTCGGGCGTACCTATACACAGATGTATAACTTAAGTATTAAAATGATTCTTGATCAGCATGCACTAAACGAGTGATTCGCAATGTTTTAATGATATAAATAAAGTGGAAAGTGTGTTTTATTTATAGTTGTTTTGGTAAACTGGGTGGGCTGTCGCCAAGCATGAAGATGAGAGAGAACCTTTCTGGGAATATCACACCACATGCATTCCTGCACATATTATTAATCCTAGACCATATGAATTCATCTCATAAATCAACACCTAAAATAAATAAAATTGTTCAATTTAAAATAAATAAAGTCTCTTAAAAATTGCATTTTAAATCATTTTAACAATTCCGACTAAGTTAAGTGAATGATAATATACATTGAGTTGGTAAATAATATTCATTTTTGTTATGTTTCAGGTATGTCAAACCCTCTTCAATCGACTTAATATAGTAAAGGTAAATTATAATATTTTTTTTAAATAATAAAGTAAATACCCTATTCTATACGATCGCTGAACGTATATGTTGTTCTTTAATTGAATTTGGATAATAATCTTAATAATCGTTTAAGTAAACTAGATTTGTACACGCCACACGTTTTTTTTGAGACACACACAGTGCAAAATACTAAATTAATTAATTCGAATGCAAAATTTGACTAAAATAGGGATTTGTGATTTGTGAAACTTATTTTATGATTATTTGTAATTTATTATGGAATTCCAGCTCGAATTACAAAACAATAATTCCAACAGTTGGGATATCGGAATTTATATTCATTAAATAAACCACAGCTTACTCCGTTACCGCTGATAAGAATACCAGACAACTGGATGTATAAATATCAAGATGGAGGGCCAAGCAGACGAGTCTGAGTGAAGCAACACCGATTGCCTCTGTCAAACTCTTCTTGATATTTATAATCCCTTCTCATTTCGGTGGTTTCGCTTACTCTTGATTTTCTAAATGGTATGTTGAAAATTAAAGCAATTTGAGAACTAAGCAGCTTTATTAGTTAAATTAATTACCGATAGATTAAATTGACCGAAAGTTAAAAAAACCTTAATAAGGTGATGCTTATAAAAAAACGTTGTATAAAATTAACAGTCGTTTCATATATATTACAATTTCTTTATTATTCATAAGTTTTTACAATGATTGGTAGAACAATAAATCTTTGGAAATAGACTTAGGTGTACAGAGTTTATAAATCTTTTTACCTATAACTGACATGAGAATGTTTTATTTAAATTTGACATGAATAATAGTATTAAATTATAGAAGGTATGGGGAAAGAAATAAAAACCCATCTTTCACCATTAAATACCTTCTATTGACAGAGACATGAAATGTGTTATAGATATTGGATGAATCTACATTAGTTGCCGGTCAAATAGGAATAATTTACTATTTCGAAAAAGTCCCATTCAATAGGTTAAATAATAATTGAAAATCAACATTTTTTGACGTTTCATACATACAATATGTGGCTCAGTTCCATAAAGACTTAGGAGCACACAGATTTTTTTTTGCACTTACGATATTATACGCTGGAGCAGGTGATATGAAGATTAATAACAGTCTTTCCATGGACGCTTATGTATTAATAATATTTAAAATTTGTGTGGTCTTAGTGATGTTATTTTAATTTATAATAGGATTGAAGAGCACAGTTTGAGGCGTACACTTTTTGCAATGGTTCGTTTGAAATGAGCGACAGACGAGAAGATGTTGTGTTGTATGCCAAGTATTCAAGTGAGAAGCCCCCCCATTACGATCTCGACCAATTGTACCTTTTTTTTGCCAGAACTGAATAACTTCGTGTGCCTTCTTCTACTATTATTGTAAAATTAAATTCCGACTTGATACTTTTCACCTCACATTTTTGAGCGTTTTTAATTTCATCCACTACGGCTCGAAAAATGTCGCCCACGGTCGGTATTTTATTTTACGTCGAATGCCTCCTTATTTCGCGAAACGAAAAATACTAGATTATTTTCGGTGTCTCACTTAATTTATTAATAAGATATAATAGACAAAGTCGTTAAAAATATACTCTCGCCTCCGCCTTGTAATTGTCATATAAAACATGATCATTGTATCAAAAGTTTATTTCATTACTACTTTATTTATGACTAATAAAATGTTTCATATTGTAAGTGGCGATAAACGCTCTTCGATGTTGAGAAATTCAATAGTCATCTTACCATAATCGATAATGAAACAAAATGCCTTGTCGTAAAATTTTAAACACGTTCTCTTTGTTGTTTGGCTTTTTTTGTATGTGTACAGATATTATACTAAACAAGGGATATTTTTATTAAATAAAGTTCGGCACGACTATCACGAAGTCCTCTTTTTCCGTCGGTCATTAAATCTTTTGATGTTGACACCTACATTTTTTTTTGTGGTGAACATTAAAGTAGTTCGTCAAGAGAAGACGGGGTGAAAATGACACATTAGTTTTCGTCACCGAATTATAATAATTCTAGAATCGGTTTATGGTTTGGTTTGGCCCTTTGCCAAATACACGAAATGCTCTTGTGACTATTAAAAAAATGTTTCTGACATTTATCTCGTGAGATAACTGAACTGTTTAATTTGCCCTCGTCGAGGAAACACTGTTATTTTTATTATTGTTTTTGTTTTGCGTTAACGAGCTATAAGGTTTTTGTGTTTTCATCGTAATTGCCCATAGTCGTTTTCGTTGAAAGAAATTCGCTTGTTTTGTCGGAAAACTTTCCTCGTAATTCTAAATTGAATAGCTTTACATGGGAAAATCTGGGTTTATTTATTTTTTTTATAATTACTTTATTGATTTTGCACAAATTATTGATCAAACACAGACATATAGAGAGAAAGTTAGTTAAACGAATATTCGGGGGAACAATGAAGCTGCGGTAATTGGCCAAAGTTTGAATTGTGACGGAATGCGATATTGAATTCAACCAAGCGTATATTTTATGGGTCAAGTTAATGGGAAGCGAATACTTTAGTCCTCTATTTTTATAGTTTTCCAATAATTCTGACGTAAAATGAAGTGGAGCCCTTTCACCCATCGGGATAGATAATAAAAATATATTATTACTTGGTTTAAAGTCCAAACAGATGATTCGTAAGGAAGCAAAATGTATTTGCAACTTGTATCCTTTGATACTCTCTCCAGAATTTGTAGCTCTAAGTTGGTTTCAGTAATAGTCAAAGCGTTTAGTATTCCCAATAGGTTTACAGTTAACCAGCTTAGGGTGACTGGTTCAAGTCCTCTTATCCACCGCATATGTATTAGTTTAGTGATTTGATCAAATATTTGGTTTGTATGAGCGAATATTCATTGCACAACCTTAATATACAACCAACTGTCGTTCAACACATGTGAACAATATTTATCATAGAAATATATATTTATTTATATATACATATTATTATTATATCATTCTGCAGTATCACTACACTAGAGCATTGCGGGGGATCCCAAGTCGCAGTGATGATAATGACATTAGAGTGCTGTATTAATTTAATATAATTATATGTGGGTATTATTCTTATACATATTTCAATTTTAATATATTATTCGAAAACAGTGCTTAAAATAAATTGTCCGCATGCTTTAAAGACTATTGGAATTTTTAGATTTTATTTTGTACATACTCTCAGAAATAATATAATAATACATACATGTTCCATTCTAATTCATAATTTATTTTTAGAATTAAAAAAATGTAATTTTTACGTTACACTCCATTTTTGATGGTAAAAATATAAGGGTTTCGTATTTTGTGATTTTTGGTAACATTTTTTATTTTATTGTTATAAATATGAATATTTATGAACTAAGCTTGTATTTAATATAATAAATGTATTTTTTTAGTACTCTTATTTGCAAAAAGGGCTATACGACTCTCTCCAAAATATTTATTTCAACAGTATGATTTGGAATCTATAAGAAGACATGGCAATTTAATAAAGATACAATTAAGAATAAAAAAAATATTTTTACAATTTATAAAATCCAATGTGATCATTTGTTTCACCGTAGTAAATTTAGTTTTATTAACATAATTTGATAGCAATGTTTGTTCAGATTATTGGTATGGTGAAATTCTTTAAGATATGTTAGTAGTTACCGATTCAGGCGGATCAGTACTTTAATTTTTATTTTGTTAGATTAGTACATAATATGTTGTCTTGCTGGTAAATAATACTTGATTATAATTCAATAGGTAGATAAATTTCCTATTTATAAATAATTATAGTAGTGGTATCAGTGTATGAAATATAGTAGTGGTAGATTACTTGTGGGACCATGTCGCGCTCGCACACAATTAATGTAATTAAAACAGGGCGTCAACCAAACATACGACCTGAAAAATACCTCCATTTGCATATGTTTATTATATACCTATCAGGTGAAATCGATTTTATATATTCATCAAGCACGCGTCTCTTCTACTTACTATAATTCATTGAAAAACATTTATAACATGTCGCACCTTTAAAGCGACAATGTGTTATTTCAAAAAAATAAGAATTTTCTTTTTACCTCTTTCGAAATATTTTTAAATGTTATTGAATGGATGTTTTTTTTCATACTTGCTTATCCTATTAGTTGGTCCAGCAATATGACGTGAAAATTTTAAACACGATTTGTTAATATCTCAGAAATTAATTTTCAAAACATTCAAAGTGCTCTCCTGTAAAACCACTGTTTTTGAAATAAAATAAGGATTTAAAATTAAAATCATTCATAAAGGAAAATCATCAAAATCGAACAGAACTCTCCTTTCGACGATTTGTGTCACTCTAATAGTTAAATAGATATCTAAATAAAAAAAATCAAAAATATCAAACAAAATAATAACAGTCAAATACCATTTTACTCCATGTTTTTATTTTGATTGAGAATTGGGTTAGTTAGGTTACCTGTATAAGTAAAAAAACTTAAATGTAAACAAATCAGACCAAAAAATAACATATACATAAATGTAATAAAATAAAATGTAGTTACTCCATAATATAAAATAAGGAGATTCAAGTATACAGGGTGGAATATTTTAGGGGGTGGTAGAATATCGCAAATACAAGCGAAAAAAATAATTAAAAATATTAATTACGTATTTAACAGACATAATTCACATGCGACAGTCACTATTGCTTCATATAAGAAATATACATATATTTAATATATTTTTTAACTTATTTGTTGTGATATCATACCACCCCCTAAAATATTCTACGTTCTTTTAAGTACAACTTGTACACGAGTATGAATTTTTCTATCCAAATTTATTTATTAATAAAGAATATTATGTCAGGTATTTTTATATTAAGTAAAATGTATGTTGTGTGCTGGAAATTGGATTAAAATGAAAATGTCTAGCATGTGGCCTCGTATAAATAAAATACTTGAACATATATTTCCAGATAAGATTGAAAGTTCCTTCAATAGGTTTCCTCTGTGTATAGGTATATTTATAATGTTTCTTTCGAGCTGCTGCTTTAATATAATTTATTATTGATAATAATATAATATTAATATAGTGGATATATGCAGTAACGGCAGCCGGTGCATCCAACACTGGACTGTGTCAATCGCACATGGTATATTTGTTACATCAAGTATGTTTGTGTATGAAAGTTACAATAGGATGCAAACATACAATATTTAAATATATAAAACCCTTTTTGCTCATACTAAATACTGTGTGTTTGACGATTAAATAGCACTGAAGGCGGTTAGTACTTGCGTGGGCGAACAATGTGAACACTGCCTCTGCATTTTCATTCCAATATATTTATTTGGAACTAATAATAAATTCCATTGATATTTCTTGTTTTTCAGCTGCATACTGATCACTTTAGTATTGATATAAAATGTAATTTTTGTTAATTTTAGGTATGACGTTGATTTTTAAGTTGATGATAATTTCACACTGTCCAATTTTTTATGAGAAATTAGATCAAACCTTTCCAATAAATTCTAATCAAGATATAACTTATAGCTAGTAATATGCAGTCTGGTTATTCAAACAGTCTAGTTATTCAAATAATCTAGTGGTTATTTCTTAAATTTGTATCTGCCGTAATATGTATAAAGTAAAGTTTTATTCATATTTAAATTAATTAAAAAAATAAAATAATTATATTCATTACGATCCACATTCATTGCGAAAATTACAATTCTTCCGAAAAGTATTTTTTTTTTAATATTTGTCTGAAAATTGCCAACGCTAATTGTGCTCGCTCTAGCTCATATAAACATAATATTCAGTAGATCTGTAATAAAATGTAAATGACTACTAATGGATATATATATATATATATATATATATATATATATATATATATATATATATATATATATATATATATATATATATATATAACTCTATGTGTGTGTGTGTGTGTGTGTGTACTTTCCAGATGGACATGCGGTTGTTCATCATCATGCATGGGGTTTTTTAAAAAAAAATTTGGTGCTAATGAAAAGCTGAATACTACAGTGGTTGACTGTTAAATGTAGGCTTTATACATAATGGCTGCCGAATTTCATATAAGGTCGTGTCTCTGTATCGACATGTAACCAAACGCTGTTGTACTCGACACCCACATGGCTAATATAAGGCCTGAAAGATATTTTTATTTGTTGTATCTTCATTCACATTGTTCCCGACACCCACAATAATCCCCTTATTTATGTGCATCCGATATCATCGATTCAATAAACAGTGGCCAAAATCGTACACAAATATGTAAATGCACTCGCTGCACCAAACACGAAATATTAAACAAAATTAAAATATATAATACTTGATTTCAAACCCAACATGCAACGATCATGATCAAAGTTTTATTTGGTTTTTATGGTATAACAATCACATTATTGCCCCCACAGCATCTTGTTCTAAACAGTTATGTTTTTACGACTGAACCTCTTTAGGATTGAATCTATAAACTTAACGGAGTATTACACACTTTTGAATGAAGAAATTCTCTTTAAATTATATCTCAGGTATAACAGTAAGTCTCAATGCTTTTTTGACAATCTAATTTTATTAGATTAAAATGATGACGTGTTTAGATTATATCGACGAGTTTGAAAGTTCACAATATTAAAAAAAATCCTACGAGTCTTAAGCCTTTTGACAAGACTAAATCTAAAATTAAAATTACATGAGTATTTATAAAAACATACATTTTTATATAATACTATGATTTATTTTTATATACATTTCTATATCTTTTTATTATTATCATTGTCTTGTCTGTAAAAAAAACTCTTTTAAGCGGTAATATATTAAAAAAAACAGGAGTATATATAAAACATAATGCAAACAAAATTATAATTAATGGTTTTATGGGACCTATGTCATTAATCTCCATTAATATATTAATAAAGAAGGTAAAAATTCAGTAATTTTAGTAATATGTCTTTTAGTAAAATCCACGATAAATGTCTAAATATACATAAATGTTTATATTACCACGTTAATTATTAAAGAACTTAACGTGCAGTAGACCACTTCATTTTCAATGAAAATAATGGTCTAATAATTATAATTATAATAATGCACTAGTTTAATAATGTTGTTAAAAGCTGCGTTAGTCATATTAATAATTCATTTATTATTCATCATTTATAAAGCCTTATTTCAATAGTAACCCAATATTTTGATATCGTATTTATGTTCATATCACATTTTATTTGAGAAAGACTCAATCGAGCAGCAATAATATTAGTAAAGTAGTTGAATACGGTCTGCTATTTGATCGGCAATCATCTGTTGTCATTTGACTAATGCCAATGGCTAATGGATATCATCAATTTTATGTCGTGTCTCTTTTAGTCTGAAAATCATACAAATGCTGTATATAGTATTTGTAATTTGCTAATGCTCAGTTACTACCCCACACTAAAGTAATATATCGCCGGCTATTTTGGGGTATTCACCACCCTCTTACTACAATTACAATATATTTATACGATTGTGATTTAGACGTACACTTCTTTTTGAAGTGATGAATGAAAAATACTAATCTATCACGAGTTTTTAATCATCTAAATCGACCATATAAAAGACTTCATCATCAATAAATTGTACGGTTTAAAGTACACAGCTTTTGTTAGATTCTATAAATAATTGAAATAAATATGTGCTTTTAGAGGGAGATATATAATTTTGACTATTAAGTAAAGCGGATACTAGCGATATTATAAGCGATAAAATTAAATATTTTTTTCGTATGATTGTATAGAGTTAGTTGATCTCTGCGTGTAAAGTTTGACATTTGCTCCACACATATTTGATAAAAATATTAGACAATTTCATTTAAATGTAAGATTTTTTCTCTTATTGGAATTGGATTAACATTAATTACAAGTATTAAGTTTAATTACAAAACGTAATTTAAATAGATAATAGCATTTACCTATTACTATCACCATCAGTAGGACTAATACAATATCACATTATTTTTTTCGGAATTGTTTCGATTTAAAACGTACACTTTTATATAATATTAAAATATGTAAGGTCTCTGATTGGGTCAAACAGTTTCAAAAAGATTATATGAAAAAAACTACTGACTTTACTACATGTATTAAAGCATCATAAACACCAATTATTTTTAGTAAGAATATTCGTAAATAATTTAATTCTAATAATTTAATCTTTAGTAGAGTGATCTTAATATTAAGATGTATAAATTATACTAAATCCCCAAAAACATTGTTTTTATTTCATGAAATCATATTAAATTAAAATTATAGAATCACATAACGTAATCACGTAACGGACCGTGCCAACGCTTAAAAGGAGTAACGAGTCATGTTATTTATGTAATTACGTATTAATGGTTCCTTTAATATTTAATTTTATAAATATAAAGTGTGCTAGGTGATGATGGGGCTTAAAAAACAAACAATTTGTGCCCACTTTGTGTATGTCGTTGTTATTAAAGATTCGTATCGGGGGTAGTTTTCCTTCACCCTTAGACGTCATCAATCACTTGGTCTAAGGGGCGTTATGGGGGCGGCCACCACCTGCAGCTTCGCGACACCTCTTATATTATTATCAATAATATTGCCTCCCCCATTAATACTGCATTCTTATCTTTTCCGAGAAGTTTCAGTCTCAACTTATATAATTTTCTCTATATTTTACATAAATATTAAAGATTTAAAATATCCTCATCCAACACAAAATTGTTAAATAATCTCTTCGTTTATTTAATAAAAAAATATATTATCTAATTTTTTTATAAATTTATTCGAAGTTTGAAGGACAAGAAGTTGGTCGGTTGTTAGTCTCTGGGGAAATGCTCTCTCTTGTTGTACTGGAATTTTATGTTTGCTACCATAAATCTTTTTTCAAACGGCCCCAGAAACACGTGGAAATTTAATAAAGATTGTTTCTATTTACTTTGTTCTCAGTTCCCATCTAAAGAGTATATATATTTGTAAAAAGTATATAAGGAGTTTTAAAACTTTGTACTTGGCTTTGCATTACCCTTTGCATACGTTATGTAAAAGATTGTGTGAGTTTTTTTATTTTTATGGCAATAGCTTTACATTACAGAGATTTTGAATAAAATACTTCATAGAAGAGGTACTCAACCTGCAATTTAAAATACATAATTCCAAACAAACCCAAGTTTTTTTATTAAATATTCTGTACATGTAGAAAGATTTTTTTGTATTTATCTTGTTTTTTATAAACTTTCAATTTTAACTTTTAAATAAGCAACTATTTAAATAAAATTACGTATCCCAAAATCCCAAAAAAAAATCCCAATATGCATAATAAAATAGGTTAATTTTTTTTATAATATATCAACCTAAACTTTATAGATATACTACTACATTATATAATAAGTTGTAAATTTTTTTAAATTTATTTGCATATAAACGCTTATATTAGATTTTTTACAGAAAACAATTATAATAATAAAAAAGGTTTAAAACTAACATGAAAAGTATATAAAAAATAAATTATACTATTATATAACCAAAAATGTATTGTAGAATGCAAATAAAATAAAATTAAGTTAATTAAATTAAGATGTAGAAAGCAATCATTTATGTGTTACTATATGTTTAAGATCGCTCCTACACAAGCCCTGTAGGTAGCAGAATTGGTGGAAAAGAGATCACCCAGGTGCGCAAATTCCTTGCCAAGTCGTTGCAGCCAATTCAAGGGAGAATAAAATATGTAATTTGACAAGGAATACTGTGGATAAAATGGAAAATTTAGGCGGGACTGTAATATGAGAAATATTGAAATTATTTTTAATCAGTAGATCAGTAAAACCTAATAATTTATTATTGACTAATATAATAATAAAATATCAGTATGACAGTAACTAAATATATTATAATAAATTATCCCCCTTTAAATATTCTAACTGATTAAAAGCCAATATGTATATTTAGTTTTGTCGGTGATTTATTTTAAATATACAGGGTGGAGTTGAAATAACCGAGAATATTTTAGGGGGTGGTAGGGTATCGCAAATATAAACGAAAAAAAATATTGATTACGTATAACAGACACAATACACACGTGACATTCAGTACTCCACAGAAACAGCTGATTAATATGTTTAATTTTTAAATAACCAAATATTTTTTTATTAAAAAAATTTTTTTTTTTTTCAATTATTATTGCCATACCCTATCACCCCCTAAAATATTGTCAGTTATACCAAGTCCATCCTGTATAAATATATGAACTTTATGGGGATATTATGTTAAAAAGTGACACATCTTATTCAATGTTGAGGTCGACGATGTGCAGTGTGAAAGGCAACCACCCTGTTCAAATAGGGTGGAAGGTGGTCGTATGCACATAATAATATAGAGGAGTAGAACTGGAGTTAGAGTTAGAGCAGGACTGAGAGTTAAGGCAAGGAACTGTTTGGTTAGTGAAAGCCGTACCTTGTTAACTTCGACCTCTCGTTCTCGGTGTTATTGTGAATCGCTTTCAGTGACGCTATTTGTACACGCCAAAGACCCATTTGTCCACACATACCATACTACATACAATACTTATATGTATTTATATTTCTCGATACATCCATTCCCCGAAGGCTTTCTTACATCGGATGGACGCCAGACTGTAAACACGATCACTGAAAATGTCAAAACCCAAACAATGCTCCTCTCTCCGCGCTTACAATCTCCACACTCACTTTTATATTCTACACATATTGAATCTGTAAACCTATTATGTGTACACTCCTATATTAAATTACAGGTCAATCCAAATATACCCCACAAATATAAATTTATATGTATGTATGCTTAACACCCCGATAACCCTTTTCGCGCCATTCTTTTTTTTTTTTTTTTTGTTTTATTTAATAATACCGTGACGCCTTCCCTATTGACGGGAGTCCCTTTATAAGGGGTTGGCCAGGCCACCTTGGCCTTAACGGGAGAATATAGTAGAGATGGTTTCCCAGGCCACCACACAGCAATGAGTACTTAAGATCTAGTTTGCTAAGCTAGATCTACTAAGTGACTCCGGTGCCGTGAATCGAACCCGGGAGTCTTCACTCACGAATCCGTTACACTAACCACTGGGCCACAAGGCGGCTCTTTTGTTTTATTATTAAGAGAAAACAGTCGTCTGGAATACCAGAGAACCTACATCTCTGATGAAGCTTTTTTTAAAGGGTTTTTTTTATACACAACAACGTGTTAATTGTCTGTTGGTGATCTTAACTATTACTAGTTACACAGGTCACCTCAAGGAAATCAGAGTAAACCTGAATCAAGACGATCGATCGGGATTTTATTAATATTATTCCCGATCTCCCAGTCGTAATAACCGATCAAATCAATTAGAAAAAATCTTGACTTGAGCGGGATTTGAACCCACGACCACAGTGTTTGTAGCCACGCGTCTATTTTAAATTGATTTTTTTTAACATTCCTATCCACAACAAGTGAACTTGAGGCCCTCAATCGATATATTTTGAAAACTTTTTAGGTATTTTAAAATAAAATTCACTTGTTTAATGCTATTTTGAATATAACAAATTTAAGCAAAAGATATTTCACCAAAATGACTTCTTATCAAATCCATTAATAAATAATGTGTTATTCCAAAAAGTTTAGACTAACTATGAAGTATTTGAGTTCATAAAGCTTTATTTTATCAGAACAATAATTGTATATTTTTTTACATAAATATATATTATATTATTATATCATACTGCAGTACCACTAGAGCATTACGGGAGATCCCAAGCCGCAGTGGTGATAAGGCAGCACTTGTTTGTTATTTTACTAAATAAAGCAATTCTATTATCAAAATTGATTTATTCACTTTATGTTAAGATGATGGATATTGGTATTCTTTGACGAAATGTGAATATGACTTCCTTTTGAAATATTCCATATCTATCACGTATTCATAGTGAGGAGGTGCATGCACTATTGGGGTGGTATACCTGTATATATGTACAGGTGGGTTCATACCTACGTACGTTTGTCAGTTTCATCCCCTCTGGCAAGGATGGTAACCAGATAAGAAGTGAAGGATATGTCCCGAACACCCACCAACTTTGGGATTTGTGGAAGATTCTGTGGTGTAGAAATATACAACTTTGTTTGCGAATGTTAAATCTGTAACTACGGTCTTCACTCTGTTGCTCCCTTTATGTATTAAGATACGACAATAGAATAACTCACCTGTGCTTTAAAGTTAACGCCGACAATCAACAAGTACAACCATCTTTCCGTCAAATTAGTGTAGTAAATATGTGAACACATTTCGTAGTTCCAAACTTAGAATTTACGTGATTGTAATATACATCCGTGCTTGGACCTGATAACGATAAATCGTTTAATTTGATATTTTATATAGCCAGTATCCGAATGGACGTTTTATTGCGTGTCTCTTCACAGGCCTACGTGATGGTGTGTGTCTAAACATGGAGCTGATGAGGGTCGAATGTAGGTATTTATTGGTTTAGTGGTCATCCGTATGGGAGTTCTCCATCGCTAATCAATTAGGATGTGGAAGGACGTGATCCGAACTTTTTATGGTTTTTTATACCCCAGACTCGGACACTTTGTGGAGGCTTTTCTTGCCACAAAGAGTCGGTGATTGCATTGTAGTCCGAACTACTGATGTTAGGCATATATTTTATCCCGATGACCCAACAAAGATGACCGTCCGTTCGAATCAAAGTTGTGCAAGTTTCGTTGTTCAAAGGCCAACTTTTGTCGGTTCAACTTGCCAGTGGCTTTGCCTGCTGTCATCGGTCGCTAATGTATTTAATGATTAATGAATCCGCATCATCAGGGCCC
>JAGTTH010002181.1:0-17426 GCA_022606485.1 Agraylea sexmaculata
ATAAAATGGACAATGGGTATACAATTTAACAAAGTAAATGTGGTTTTTAGTATGTTGCAAATTAAATATATTTTTTTTCAATACCTATTCTACAGATTTCTACACATAAGCTGATCATTGACTTATTGTTCGACTATATTTTCCTTTTCTAGCTTGACTAAATTCAATATATTATTATCTATGCCGATTCCTAACTATTTTTCAATAAAGTATATAACAATGATACAAAAGCGACCTTATAGTATGTTTTATTAAACTTGTACTAAGCCTTATGCTCCTTTACAACTAAACAATACTGTTTGAACAATTCTAAATTGTCTATTTTGTAAATATCATCTTAAAAAAGCACACAAATTATACATTTCAAAAATATCAAATCCCAAATAAAACCACCGTCCCTTACTTTATGAAAACGTAACAGATCGAATTGTAATTAAAGCAAGGGACTGTTATAATATTTTCTTTGAAACAACAATTTTATTTCAGAGAATAACAATGAATATAAAATTTCTCCTAATAGATGGAAATATGCATTTAGGAGATCAACATCATACATACATATTTATAATTCAACAATTACACAAAACACAGTTAAAAAATAACAATTATTTTGTGTACTTCAATACATATTATTCGGGCACTCGTTTGTCACTATGATTTTAATACTAGTAAAGCACAATTTATTATTGAATTGACTGGCAACCTACTTCATGTCTACCGTCACAAACTTTAGACACTGCACGTCCTTCATTATAAAGCATATCTAGTGAAACGTATAATAATGTAGCAAAAATATAAAAGTGTCGATGGAAAAAAAAACAACACCCAAGTTTAGTATTTGAACAATGTGATAAAAAAGGACGGTAGAAAAACATTTTAAAAACCATGTAAGATAAGTCTTGTAGTGTTATAAATTAAATATATCTCCAAAATTGTATTTAAACAAAAAATGGTCTCTAATCGGTTGGAAGCACAGACCTGCATCTATATTTATAATTGGAGATCATATTTGTTAGACGTCTTTAAAAAAAAGAGATTATATCTTGGAATAAAGACTTAAATACTCTTTGACAATAAATACTAATTAATTTCAAACCAATTACTAGTTTACTGTAAACTGATTATAGAAATATGTATAAGCTTATTTTAATTTAGTTTGAGAAAAAGATTTTTAGAATTATATTTGAATAAATAATAAAATAAATAAATAAATCTTATTAATATAATTTTCAGTAGACTATGATTAAAATCACACCCAAAAAGATTGAGAAATACAAAAGTGTCCACACGAACATTTAGAGAATGTGAAATGTACTAAGTTTCAATAATTGGCCAAAGTGCAACTACAACATTGAGAGTGAATTTCGAATTAAATAATAGAGAGACGACTCGATATAAATATCAGATCCTACAAGGTTATTATGAAGATTTTCGTATGTATTATGGGTTTATAGAGAAGGCAAATCTTATATCTAAATTATGTGAAGAATTTTGCAGCAGGAATTATTGTATCAGTAGAAAATATACGATATGTTTCGGTTTAGCTCGTTTATCAATCAATCATAACTAAATAAAATTTAAACTCACCGCAGGTCTGCAATTTTCAATAAAATAAATAAATTATAAAGGCGATACATAATAAATAATTGATATTTTATTGCTAGGCAGCATGATTCAAGGATTAGTTCTGGGCTTCACGTCTTCAACTTGAATCAACTTTTCCAGAGGAATCAAAGATAATTCACCTCCATAAACCGGTGGTGGAAGAGGCTAAAAATGTGTTTGTATTAATTTCAAATAGTAAATAATAATTTAAGCTTTCTTACTTTGGGCGGTGACGTTTCTTGTTGTGCCTTGGCTGCAGCAGCTTCACGAGCTTTACGAAGTCTCAATGAAAACACAGCAACAGATCTTGCTCTCTTTACCAAAGCAGCTGTGGCTGGACTCAATTTTTTTGCTAAAAAAAATATTTTTTTGACAAACTATCCAAAATTGTTGACTACTTTAATATAAAAAATAACCTTTTGGTTTTTCCTCCTCAGATGTTGTTGGAACAACAGGATTTTCTGCCTGTGGAGTAGTCGCACCAGTACCAGGAGTCATTGCTCCTTTTCCAGCAACCAACTCGGGTTCTGAACCACTAGTGACAGTCAACAATTCCTGTGAATAATAATAAATATTAAAAAACTGTATTAAGAATCTGCAACAAGTAATACAAAGCAATAAACCTTTCGTTCGAGCTTTAGCGTAGGAGCTACAGGCGGAATGCAATGAGTTGACCTATGTAAAGGTTCACGAGCTGCCAAAGCTGCAGTTCTTAAAGGCCGAGGAGCCCAATCGGCTCCGGCTGGTCCCACAGTTAAATGAACACCCGGATGTTCAGCTTCCTATTATAAACCCCGTGAATATGAGAAATATATTTAATAAAATACATTAAAACTCGTGTTTTACATGTAAAAATGTGTATTTGTGCACATGCTTTTTTAATATGATATTGGAAGAAAAACATCCAATATCATTTCGCATTGTTGCACATTCATTTTTTTAAAATTAACTTATAAATTTAAAAGTAGTGTTAAAATTTAAAAAGCAAATCATACAAATGAAAAAAAAGAAGAATAAACATATTATATAATTAAAATACAGTAACACAATACAAATACTATTCTACGCATGCTTTAATTACTACATATTGAAAGTGTCATAAAACAAAGCAAACTCGAACTGTCTTTCCTTTTTCGAGAAATTGATTGTATTTATAATTTTTTACAAAAAGAAATAGAAGTAATAACCAAAAAAGAAAGGTAATTTTTAAATGCGATGTGTTTATGCAATTTTTAATAAAGATTGCAAGGTCAGTATATATTTAGTAATATTTCTTGCAGAAGCAGTTTGTTTCACATGCAATTCACATTTGTGAATTCAATATTAAAATTCCGAGAATAAAATAATTGCAAGCAATAATATTCAAAACCACCACAATTATTGAAAAAAAATACACACAGAATTTACACCCAATAGACATATACAGAAAAATGTGCACTTTCAATTGAAAGTAAATTTTGAAATGATTAAGCATTTTTTGCAATTTGCATATTTATCAATTGAAGCAAAATAATTATCTTACAGCATCTAAAATACTTTACTTTGTGATGTGTAGTTTTTTTTTAAATTCAATTCAGCTTTGATTTTTCGCAGCATCGACAGTAATACATTTTTTTTAAAATACACAACATCAACGCACAAAACTACTTGAAATGTAATTTTACATGAGGCCAATGTCGGGTTGGCGACGGACTCTTTTTAGGTCTAAATGGTGGAATTTCTGCTACAAGCGGGCTCCTAACTGGAGCTGGTGCTTCGCTCTGAGCAACTTGCTGAAAATGTAAGAAGAATGAAGATTCATATAGCAATAAATGCCGTGCTCAAAGATTCTGAAAATATGTATCATTTCGTCATCACTTTACTTACTTGTGATAAATTATGGGTGGGCGATGGAGTATTACGTTGACGAAATGGTGGAATTTCAGGAATAAAAGGTCTTCGTGGTGTGGTTGCTGGAGGAGTTCCTGTACTTCCTTGTCTTGATCTTCCTTCTAAAAAAAAAAGTTAAACAATGTATTGAAATTTCATATAAAATTAGAATGTTACTGGACTAAAAAATTAATAAACAACTAACCTTCTCTTTCTGAAACTCTTCTACTTCCTGCTCTCGATGCTGGTATATCCATAGATGAAGTTGAAGTTTCAAAAACGTCATCACCGACCAAGAGTTTATCAGCAGACATTTTATGAGACTCCGAAATCTTTTCTTCTTGCTCTGTTCGTTGAACGGTGAAACGTCCAATAAGTAGTCTTTCTTCTGGAGTTATCATTGCATCGTCTGACACTGAAGTTCTTGATGGTTGGTCTAATCCCAGCAAGTCTTCTTGGCTTGTTCCACTCGAATTCCCTCCACTTTCAGTCTAAAAATTGTATATGTAATTAAATTGAACAATAACATTATGAATGAATAATTAAAGCTTTATACCTGCAATGGAGTGTGTGTATTTCTAGATGCTTCGCGTCTTTGGAATTCCACTTTTGCCATTTCAGTAGCTAACCAAGCTGGCATTTCAGGGATAGCCAGTTTTACAAGAAGTACCATAACTAACATTACATGCTACAAAAGGGTTTCATTTATTACTCAAATATTAAAATTATAAAAAAAAAAACAGATGATCACCTCCAAGGCAACGATTACTAAAATTGTCTGAATGGGTGTGGCTTCAGGAAACATCCTATGAACAGTACCGGAAAGACCAATCAACGCACAATTGACAAGAACTGCAATTCCAACCATGATTTCCATCGCATGCTAAAAAAATTATACAATAATTGATTTGGTAGCAAAACAATTGTCAACTGTTAACTAGATATTAGATTATACCTGCCAAGATCCAATACTATTCACACGTTTACCAAATGGTCTCTGTGTAACAAAGCATAGTTTAAAAGCATCTCCTCGCACTTCCACCAGATTATTAATCAAGGCACAGAGACCAGCCAAAGGGAATGCAGATGAGAAGAGCACCACGTATCCCAACTGCATCACCATCTCGAGATGTTCGGCAAAGGTACCGTCATACTGTAATGTCAATTTAAAATGTGCATTATTGCTATACAAAAATAAAATGTAACTCTTACCTTAAATAGTTGTGATTCTAATTCTGCTTGACTAATATTTCTCTGCTTTGTTTCTGGTATGTCTTTGATTTCCAAAGGTGTAATCAATTCATCGGATACTGAATTTTTTGGAGACACTTTCGGAAAAGATTTAGAGGGTGTTCCTTCACCATTTTCATTTTTAACAAAGGCACTAGGAGGTTTTTCTACAAAACATAATTTTGTCAATGAATGTTTTTTTTGGCTATAAACTTTTATTTATTATACACTACCTTTACTTGGGCTTAAAGCACCCCACAGGGCAAAACTCAGTCGAGCCAATCTCAAATGTTCCAATAAATATGGCCATGCAGATTCTCTTAAATTTCCCAAAACTTGTCTGGCTATCAGCAAAGCAGCGAGTTGCTAAAAATTTATTATAAAATCATATTAAAAAAATATATTTTTCTTCAAAAAGGTAAGTCTTCCAACCTCTTTCAATTTTTCTTGATCTTGCAGATAGAACGCCAAGTAAAATAAACTCAGAAAGGAGTTGACAAATTGAAACTGCAATTAAAAAAAATATAAGAATATTTCCACATCCCATTAAGTGAGTGTGCTGCTATAATATTGTAAAGTGTGCTATCAATTACATTGATTATATTGTATATTCAATTATTGTGTGATTATAAATAAAATTAAAATCAGTGAGAATAAATCAATCTGTTTACGATGTTTCTTATGTATATATTAAACTTTCAAGGTATCCTTAAACAGAGGATATTCTGGCATTCCACATTCCGAAATATTGGCATTATAAATCAAACCACGATAAAGAACTTTGAAATCAGAATGCCTAAATGTTCTCTATATTCATTCCTATACCATCAGTTTTTAGTGTACTAATAAAAAATTGAGTTACTAAGAAATCAATTGGAATTGCTATAAGAAATTATAGTTGTAAAGATTGTGTAGTTATACCTGATATATTTTTTAAATAAATTGCATGTAAAAAAATATCAAAATAAAGAAAACGTGCTGTTAAAAAAGAGACATTAGACATGCAACTACAGAATTACATTTATATAATACAAACCAATGTCACTTTCACAATCAAATGGTTTTCATATTTGGTGTCGAGACGATAATTTTCTATTGTAATCATTCCGAAATGTGTATGAATGTAAAGAAAAACAAGTTTGTCATAAGTAAAAATCACAAGATATATTCAAAATGCAAAAGATATACTACATCTATAGGTTATTTAAATTAATTTTACCTTTATTGTTGAGCCAAGTGGCGACGCGATAATAGAAATGATCCATGGCCGCTATTATTACGGCTAACACAATACGAGGGACTACTGATAACCAAGACAAAAAGGCACGAGACTTGACACGTTCTTCCCACCAATCCTGAAAAATATACATTTAAGTATTTCTGTAATAAAATTTTTATCAATGTTCTTTTTATACCTGTATTGTTAGCATAATGTAAGATGTTACTGCCACAGCAATTAAACAAAGGAAAATTGCTGGAACACTAACTAAATGTCTCCACACCCTACGCTTCCATGCAGGATACACAGGTTCTAAACGACCCGTAACACTGCTTACTACTATTTCACCCTGCATTGTGTTTATCAATTTTAATAACAATTACAATTAGTAATAAAACAATAAATATCATACCTGATACAAAGGCCTCGGTTCAATCAGCAAATCATCTCTTTGATCTAAAGTTCCCCACTTATAAGCTAACTGATTGGAATACCTAAAGAAAAATAGTACATAAAAGAAAGTGTAAAATTATGTGAATTTAAAAATTACCAACCTCTTCCAACTCTGTAAATAGATGCATGCCCATAAAATGTTGAATAAAGAAAAGAGGACGTAAGCCATATCTCTCCAATTATCACTGACCGAACTCATGAATACCTGAAATAAATATACAATATTCAGATTCTGAAGTCTGAATTCGGAAACCACTTCACTATATATTTTCCTATAATGGAATGTGGGATGAGTCAGCGACTCATGTAGTTAAAAATCAATATTTAATGTAACTAACCCAGAAACAGAATCCAGTAATAGCAGGCACGGTTAAAGCAGCTGTATAATGTCCCAGCCATGCAAAATACATTGCAACCTTCACACCAAAATAGGAACGCACTTCATCTGTAAATCAATTTAATGTTTATAATACAACCATTTCTATATTAAATATCAATTGTAAATTTTAAATAAAACCTATGGGTTGGGGTGAAAACACAGCTCTGACCCAAGTCTCTCGCAATTCATTCAGTTTCTCTGTATCGTGTATGGGAAATACACGATCTATAAGACCAGCACTCAGACATACTGGAACTATAAAATATAATTGTGAAAATAAACATTTTTTATTAATGTTTAAATAGTTTACCGATGCTTTGTCCAGGCCTTAATTTGAGTGACGGTGGAGCCGGTTCTCCAGTAGACGCTCTTACAGTTTCTAATAAATGCAACACCAACTCTTGCCGTTCCAACGTTGTCAGGAATTCATCAGGACAGTCACTCTAAATTGGAAAGGCATTTTAAAATTATATCATAAGTGTTTAGTTATTGCATAATTACCTTCTGAAAACAGTGAAGATCTCGAACTGTAAACTCTTTGAGACCACCACCGAATTCAGGACGCAATGTTTTAGATAAGTGTATTTCTTCAGCCGCCCGAAGCAATCTAAAATGGATATTAAAACAATTAATAAAGAATACTTCACCAAATTACATGACTTTTTAAATCACTTACACTTGAAAACTAGCAGTTAAATAGAATGCAGTTGACTGTGTTGAAGCGTGTTGTCTAACACATACTGTTAAGCGAGGTGAGCCTGAGCGCAACTTTCGAAGTAGCCATAAAAGAGTCGAGTCTAAAGCGCCTGTAAATTAAATGGAATTTTGTAGAGTAATGAAAAGTACATAAACATACGGATGAAAAATGATTAATACCTTTAGGGAACGTGATGACTACATCACACTGTCTAGTAGCAATAGACTGCAGCCATAATTTGCGAGGTGTTAGTAAATGTCCTCCGATAGGTAGTTTTTTACGAAGTAATCTTCCAGCTAAAGAAATAACAAAATTAAATTTTACATTACATAGAATTTAAGATTAGTGAATACATAAATTAAAAGTCTTCAAAAAGTAAACTGATTGCAGAAGTAAATGGAAAAACAAGAATAAATTAATTCTTTAAACAAACAAGTGGATTGTAATTAATTGCAAAAAAATGAACCATCTGTTTTTTTTTTCTGTTGATATAACAACTTATGTTTTGGTGTTATTGTTTTTTTTTGTATTTTGTTAAAACGAAAAAAATAAGCTAAATATTTCAATGGATTTAAAATCAATGATTCGTCATATGGGTTGTGTAATAGAGTTGCTAAGTTAACGAAAAAGTAATAAAACTTAAATATTATCAAGTTGAAATAATCTAACAATGTACTTATTTATAATTTATATTTAATTTTTAAAATATACATAACATCTAAAAACATAATATACATTCCTAAAATATTTTGATGTAATTATTATATGTGAACACTAAACAAATTGTTGTGATTGATTATTATGAATACTAGAGTAATAGTGATTATGTACGTGTACCGGTGTCAATAGTATCTCTCGCAGCTGCCATGACTCTTCTCCTCCTGAGGTTGTCTTCTTCGTCCATCGCGTACTTTTGATTGCGACTGTACTTGTACTTGTAACTGTGACCTGATAATATTGACACTGATTGTGATCGCGATCAGGACAAGTGTAATGCTAATAACAGGAATAATAGTAACAACAGTAAAGATGAACAAAGTCCACAAGTGAACTTCGATGAATGTTAGTATTATCAGGAACTACGACATGGTCCACTTCTTCAGAGCCGCAACTTCATCACACAACAACATCGATTTTTAGTTAACACAAAAAATTTGACATTTGTCCAAATCAGGTGTTGCCAATCAATACAAATCTCTACAGATTTATACTCAAAGCCATTAGAAAATTAATGGCATTATTCTTACTATGATTTCAAGGAGATAAGATATTTCTTAAGAAAATATTTTTTTATTCTTCACATCATTTGAACTATTTTGGTTGATATCGATAATACGCTGTGAAATTACTTTTTTTAATACTAAAATTCAATTGATCATACTAAAATAAGCTGTTCAATAAATTATCGTTATTTATTTATAATGAATAATAAACAGCCACAGAGTGTGGGCGGTTGAAGGCTGAGGTGACAGTTGAATTTGACAGTTCGCCATGAAGTTTGAGAAATAGACGGAAAAATTGAGAATGAAGGAAAGAATGGCGGAGTTGAGGCAGACTGTCATCGAGGAAGGACGGCAGGCCAGGAACTTGCTGGTCTTCCACGTGGCCACGCACACTACTGCAAACACAGACACGGACACGCACACTGACAATGGAATCATCACGATCAACACCTCGGAAGGTAACACATTATAAATATTTTTAATTATATTGTGCCCAAAAAATATTATTTTTTACCATTGATTATTTTGTAGCTTCAAGCAGGTTGTGCAGAAAGCCACCTCGCGGTCCTTTGTCTCCGTCCGGCATGTCCGACTCAAACTCCACAAGTTCACTGATCAAATCAAAATCTAGTGGAAGTCGTGTGAGGTCAGCTTCCACCGGCAGAGACAAACGCTCTGAGCTCCAAGCTCGCTACTGGGGTCTTTTGTTTGGAAATCTACAGAGAGCTGTAATATATATTTTTTTATTTTATACTAAAGTTTTTTCAATTCATTTAAGTTAATTGTATAATATCATTTTACAGATTGGTGAACTGTATAGCACTGTGGAAGCACATGAGAGTTCATCAGAATGTCAAGAAGTGATATTAGTCTTAGAGAATTACACTCGAGATTTTAAATCTTTGTGTGAATGGTTTAAATTAAAGTGGGAATATGATAATACACCTCCTCCTCAGCGACCAAATAGTCTCGCCTGGGAAGTGCGCAAGACCAGTCCTCCAAAACCTGAATTCAGGAAGGCTAGATCTTCCAAAAGCTCTCCTTCTGTCTCAGGAAAAACTAGCCCATGTATTTCGGGAAAGATCAGTCCTAGTTCGAGTCAAAACAAAATGAATTCATCTGCTTGTCTCAGCCCCAAAATGAAAACTGATAATAAATTTTTCAATAATAAAGTTGAAGTTATCATAGAAGGTGAAATCAACAATGGAAATCTCAAATCTGATTCTGTTGAAAATCATGATAAAATTTCAAATAAATGCTCCGATAGTGAAAAACTAGGACCGATTTCTAACAATAATGTTAAACAGGTTGAAAATCACAAAGAAAAAACATTGGACTTTCCTCTTTTGCCTTTACCAAAAAAGCTGGTTGTTTCAAAAACAAATAAAAATGAACCCATAAAAACATCAAAAAAACTACCCAATTTGAATAAATCAAATACTAATATCAAAAAAGCTTTATCCAGTCATGTGAAGCATACAACTGATTTATTGGATGAAATGGAAAATAAGTATTTGGAAGGTATAAATTCTGTGCCTAAACAATGTCATTCTATCAAACCTAAAACAGACACCATTCATGAGAACTTAAAGAATGATATAAACCAAACTTTGAGTGTGGAAAACCAAATTCAAGTGATACCAAAAGAAATTGATAAAAATTCATTAGATTCCTCAGTTATTGAAAAATCTGAAAAAGTAAGCCCTGAAGCAACCAAACATGACGATACTACAGAAACAAAAAGAGCATATTCTCAAGCAGCTTCTCGACCTAAATCGACAAATACTAAAACTGTAGATACTAAATCTGTCAACAAAAACGCTGAAGTGGTTAGGCCTAATACTCTTAATTTAAATAAGTCTGGTCAAAAAGTTAATGAGAATCGAATTATGAGAAGCAAAACTATTGCTGAGATCAAACAAAGTCCATGTAGACGGGCAGAAATAAAGAATATGAATAAAGTAAATACTAAAAATACTAACAATCGCAACACGGGAAGTTACCCATTCAATTTAACCGAGAGTAGAGGTAGAATGTTTGATTCATTACCTAGTAGAACAAATTATACACCCAAAATAGATACCAAGAAAATTGAGTGTAATAAAGGTAATGCGACAAACAAAAAACCAAATATTCAACAAAACAATAATAACTCGTCTGACGATGCCGAGAAGTGCATATCCACTTTTCAAAGCGTTGATATAATATACAGCTCATCTGAAACTCTGGTTGGCAATAAATTAGAGTCGTCTTATGTGGAATCCAATGAAAGCATTAAAACATTATGTCCAGATCAAGAACCCTTTTCGGGTTCTGTTGAAGTTTTAGAACTAAATAATGCAGACGATGGATGGCTGACTGTAAAATGCCGAAGGTTGGGAAAAAATAATCAACTAAAAAAATCTCACAATTTCTGGTCCAATAGATACAATCAACCATCTGCAACTGCGAGTTTACCTACACTCAATATGATTGAATCACCGAAAACTGAAAAAAAAGATATAGTTACTTCTGAAACTCCAGTTGAAATTACCCCAGCTAAAGCTAAAGAAGTTGATGCTAAGAAACCAGAGAATCAAAAATTGAAAAAAGAAATAAAAAATACAATTAAAAAAACCACTCGCAAAAATGAGAAGGTAAACACTCAAATGATCAAACAAAAATCAGACCTCACAGGCTTCAAACCAAAATCCAAAAAACATCATTTCAATGTTGACAACACTGATATCAAATTCAATATTTCTAAAAATGAAATCAAAAAGTTTAAAAATGATAATGACTATCCAATAAAATCTAAAAAACTTAAAAACAAGGTTACAAAAATGCACTTTTCTTCTGATGATTTACATTCTTTGAAATGTGATGATGAAAGTACCGAAAAGATAGATGAAGTCTGCTCTTCCAAAAACAATATAAACTTTAAAAAGTCTCACATAAGTATTCATATGTCTTTTGAGAGTTTGAATAGTGATAGTTGTATATCCAATTCCTTGGGCGTTGCTGTTTCGAGTTCGGCAGAAATATCCAATCTTAATAAAGATAATTTAAATGCTTACGATGGTGATAATGACGAGGAAACTTCAAAAGAGTGTTTAAATGACGCTTTAGATTCTGACACGAATGAAATTGAAATGATGACCAATCAAATCGAAGAAAATGAAAGAAAGATTGATCTCGCATTGGATTGGCAGTCGGAAGAAGACCAACGTAAATTAGCCGAAGAGGAAGAACTACTCAATAAACAAATACAAGAACTTCAACAAGGATCTGATATTGATTTGGATACAGAAACAGATGATACTGAGGTAAATATTCATTCAACTATACATAAAGTATAATACAATTAATTGAATGAATTTTTTTTTAGACTGACGGTGAAATATTGTGCGAAGAAGACGAAGATGTCAATGATGATATAAAAACAATATCTGATGCCATATCTCATTCAAAACAAATGAAAAAGGACTGTCCCAATTTAGATTCTATCGAAATAAAATATTCTGATGCTGACATGTCTTTGGAAGATAGATATGAGTCAATTCTGGCCAGTATGAGTTGTGTGGAAAGAATGGATGTCTTGGCCGCATTACAATCCCTTGTGTCTAGAGATCCAGGTTGGTGATTCATAATTTAGGGTGTTTATTTAGAAGATTTATTAATTTTATATAACAATGTTTCAGGGAGGGCTCAACAGTTGCATGCAAAACTTTCACATAGTATGCGACGAAGAGGAAGCTTACAAGAAACATTGAAGAGGTTAATCATAATCTATTGAAAATATTGATGGTTATAAATATTAATATGAATTGTAGATATCAAGCGAAACAGGCAAGAGCAGAACAACATCGTAGAGCTTTGCAAAAAGAAAAAAGTAGTAAACTTCACCAGTTGCTAACTCGTGTGGAAGACGTTAAGGTTGGTATATATTTTATTTTGTTTCTTACTCATATTATTATTTTTTGTACAATCTGTGAATTTGCTTTAAAATTAAAGTCAGCCAGAGAACAACTCATTGAAGAAAAACGACTTAGAATGGAACAAAGACTTCAAAGAGCAGCAGAAAATAGAGATCAACGAATAAAAGTACTAAATTTTATTAAATCCATTTAAAAAAAATACAATATGCTTAATATTCATATGAAATTTTAGGATATTGTTCGAAAAGCCCATGACGAAGATGAAAAACTTAGAGAAATTGCTTTTATAAAGCAATTGGAAGCTGAAAATAAAAGACATGATTTTTTGGAACAATGCAGGGAACAAACTTTTAGACTAAAAGAAGTTAGAGCAGATAGACTTAGAAGATTGGTAGGAAATATAATTGAAATTTACGGTCTTTACTTACTATTAATTAAATTTTAATAATTCAGGAGGAAAAAGCTGCTAAGGAAGCTGCTGTGGAAGAAAGAAGAAAAGCATTAGAAACTGAAAGAATTTTGAAATTGGACAAGATGAGGGAAAGTAAAAGACAACGAGAAGAACGTGTTGGTAGGCAGCAAATGTTAAAAGAAAAAGAAAGAGTACAGCTGGCTGAAGAAAAGGTTGAGTAAAATGTTCTAAAAGTATATTTGAAAATTTTATTAAATAAAATATTCAGGCAAGGGAACGATCAGAAAGAATGTCAGCACTATTAGCAGCTCAAAGGGCATCTGCAGTGGCTTTAAAGAAAAGGATTTCATTGAAGCAAAGAGAAACTGCTCGTCGGCATCAACAGACCATTTCTCTCATTCGCCAAAGAGCACTGGAGTTATCTTCACAGAGAACTGATATTCCTACAGACTTAGATAACAACAAAATGAAGGTTTGTTTTTTTTTTACAAATAAATAAAACTTAACAAATAAATAAAACTTAATAATATTAATAAAACTTTATTCTTTTTAGAATTCAGATATCCATACAAGGCCAAAATCTCAAGTTGACATTACCAAAAAGTCACCAACAATACATTCAGCATCTTTACCTAATATAGAAGATTATGGTATTATTTTACTATTTATAAATTGTATTTTGTGTTTCCTATAAACTTATTAAATTATGCCTTTTCAGTTGAAGAAGAGACTACGACTGTTTCAAGAGATAAGAACAAATCGCAAAAGAAAAGGATAAAAAAGATCAAACAGAGGATAATATCAAAGTATGCATTTATAAACAATAAATGTGAATTTTATAACTATATGTATTTAATTAATATTATATTATCTCAGGGGTCAAGAATATGAATCCACTTATCAATATCCTGTGGTTGATGCTTTCTCTACAAAGAGTAAAATATCTCGATCTATTAATCAAATTGCAAGTATTGTCAATAGACAGAATCAAAACAATCTGAAGCAAAGCAAGAGCATAAGCTCTCTTAAGGACATGTCTGTGGAATCCAAAAAATGTAGTTCTGTTCATTCGTCTCTTAGTGATGTCAGCAGTAAGAACAGCAACTACAAAAATGACAGTTTTGCATTGAGCGGTTCTGGAAATATCAATCAATTGGACAGATTTTTAGGAGAATTGACACGGATTATGGATAAACAGGTAATATTACTTATGCAATCCGTGTCTGAATTATCATTTAAAACCATGTCTCATTTTAGCTCAATGTCAATGAAAAACTTACCTGGCAAAAATTGGATGGATTTGCAATACTAAATGATATTCTCTCAGGTGGTTTCGTTCAAAAGGATAATTTCACTGATGTTTCAATCAAGTATGTATTTATTACAATCCAAAATTATATGAAATAAAATATTTCTATACTAATTCTAATATTTCTTTCAAGGACACTGGTTTCTGCTACCAATCTATACAGAATGTCATGCGAGCTTTGCCCTTCAAACTGTGATTACATTGTGCTGTCTAGTAAAATTTTGCTACCGATCGATTTGCTATTACAAAGACTTCAGGTAAAAATAGTAATCCATAATATTATTCTAATGATATGGTTAATTCTATTCCTTATATGACACAATAATATAAATTCGAGGTTTTATTGTATTCAAATATTTTCTTCCGTTTTTTTAAGTTTAATATTCTAATAATATTCTTCCACATTCAAAATTTATAAACAAATCAGAAAAAGTAATTGGTTTCGAGATCTAGATAATTGCGAAATTTGAATGCCTTCCTCAGTATAAACAATGATGTATGAATACCTTATTTCTTCTATATTTAGGAATCATATATTCATATATTTTTTTCTATATTCCTTTGTTCTACTGACGAATACTGCTACCTCGACTTATTTTCCTATAATGTTATTTGAGGCAGGTTTATCAATTCAAATTCAACTTATTTCATTTTGAATTAAACCTTTTTCATTTCAATTTCACCCTTGTAGAGTCTCCATTAAACAAAGAGTTTGGATTGATTATTTTATACTATATTGAGTATCGATACACAATAAATGAAATATTCAGATTTATTTAATAAAAATACTAAATAATGAATGTAAAAATGATAAATAATGTCTCGACAAAGGAAGACAGAGTTAAAATATCAACCCGAAGTTGGTCGCAGATCAATAATGTATGAATCTGTCAAAATTATTGATTGAACCAAACAATAAAACTGAGATTATTGACCTAAGTTATAACTAGATCCAAACACTGATACTATTTTATTATTTTTTTTTAGTTTAAAGTGTAAAATATGTATTCTATCATATCTTTGTTTAACGGAAATTTGATAATATATGTACTTCACAATTCGCTCAAGTGCAAAAATTTCACATAATTGATGAATGATGATGTGATGAATTTGATTGAATTTTATGTTAAAAGCATTTTAATCTTGTATTCATCGATATAAAGTCTCCGAGGATGACAAAATTTTGGCAATAATAAGTATATACTCAGAAATCTCAAAATAAAATAGACGTCAGCAATATCAAAGATCTAAAAGATTTATTATACAATTTCTTTATTAAATATAATTTGCATACATTGTTTTGATACATTATGATTAGATGTTACAATATAAGTTTATAGACTTAGTCTTTTACTTATTTTAATACGGAGTACAATCAATTGATATTTAAAATAATTAAAAGTCATAACATAATTTTAACATAAAAACACTTGTAGAACTACTAAAATATATATACTTAATACTATATGATTAAAACAAAAATATTGTGAAACACGAATATAGTAAAATCATTAATGACTGTGGAGATAGACAAAATCAAAATGTGTTTTTGAAAAAAGATATGTTAACGAATTTTTATGAAATGTCTATCAAACACTTCAGTGGTAATTTAAAGTTTCGCTTATTTGAAACATATTCGATTTTGTATTAAGGAGTTAGTGGAGAAGTTAACCAGATCTAAAGGATATCGCTTGAATTATTTAAAGTACATATGCCTCGTTCGACTCGGTCTAAGCAAATGAGTATTATTTATTTATTTATTTACATATAAGGATAGGCTACTTAGGTTCGAGCGGAAGATTCTTAGGAGGATCTTGGGTCCTGTTCAGGAGGCACCGGGACTATTTAGAATTAGACGAAACGATGAGATTTACTCATTATATAAGAGCGTGAACGTAGTGCAGTTTATTAGGGCTTTAACATTAGGTTGGGTTAAAGAGCAGGAGGGATAGTATCGGAAATACTATCCAGCAAGCCTGTGGGAAAGAGAAGGCAGGGTAGACCTAGGCTAAGATAAGGTAGTTAGAAGTTTAGGTATTAATAACTGGAGGAGTATTAAGTGGAAGATGCTGGTGCGGAAAGCCTTGCTTCATCACTGAACTGGAGTGCTTATGATGATGATGATTTACATATAAACGCTCGTATGAGCTTTTTTTTTTTGGACATAACAGAAACATAAAAGATACAAATATTAAAACATAAAGTACAAATATTAAAACACAAAGTAAAAGAATTAACCGCCTTGTGGCTCAGTGGTTAGTGTAACGGATTCGTGAGTGAAGACTCCCGGGTTCGATTCACGGCACCGGAGTCACTTGGCAGATCTAGCTTAGCAAACTAGATCTTAAGTACTCATTGCTGTGTGATGGCCTGGGAAACCATCTCTACTATATTCTCCCGTAAAGGCCAAGGTGGTCTGGCTAACCCCTTAAAAAAGGGACTCCCGTCAATAGGGAAGGCGTCACGATATATATAATATATAAAAGAATTAAGGTGTAGGAAGCAATCACTTATATACTATACAAGGTCGCTCCCAAACAAGCCCTGTAGGTGAGAGAATTAAATGAAAAGTTTATTGTAAAAAAAATCATATTTTTTAAGTGTAAGATTATATTCTTGTAGTATTTACATGTATGATATTATTTGTATAGTCTGTTTTGGACACAATGTGTTGTTAGATGTGAAGTTGTGTGTGTTGAGGCGACATGTATGTAGGTGATGTAAAATGAAATGAATCCATAGAATTATGGATGAGGGGATATTGGCATTATTGTCAGTGACAGGAGATAAGAAGTGGATGGTTGTTGTATTACTGTGACACTGCATTAGCGCCACTGTTTGCACTCCACTCCATAATCCAGCAGACACCTGACAAGTGTCGCCAGAAATCACGACTCCACCTACACTTATCATTCATGCATGACCTCTTCATTATTAAATCACTCTGATAATAAACCCCCCCGTACCAGATAAATTCCTAAACGGGCTTCAATTCGTCAAATATTATTATTACAATGCGTGAGTCAGTAACACAAAAACGTTTCTACACACTTGACACTGAAAGAAGATAACAAATATTTTGCTTAATAATAAGCAGAGCTCATATACAACAG